>JAQQAE010000336.1:0-35500 GCA_029823295.1 Pseudamia nigra
TTCTCTGCCACTCCAGACTTCCTCATACAATACCACAGTTCCTCTCTCGGCACCCTGTCATATGCTTTCTCTAGATCGACAAAGGCACAATGCAGCGACCTCTGACCTTCGCTGTACTTTTCTATTAACATCCTCAAAGCAAACACTGCATCTGTGGTGCTCTTTCTTGGTATGAAACCAAACTGTTGCTCACAAATGTTGAATTCTACCCTTAGTTTAGCTTCCACTATTCTTTCTCATAACTTCATCATATGAGAAATCGAAGGAATAACATTTTTAATTGGGAGGTCAGTGACTGTACATTTTTCATCTTGCATCCTTGCGTTGTTTTTGTGTCTGGTGTCTTTTCTCATTTTTTTTGTCATTTTCCCCCTTTTTTCATTTTTTTGTCATTTGTCTATATTATGTAGTTTTTGGCTTTTTGTGTCTTTTTGTATTTCTTCATACCTCTAATGCCATTTTCAATGCCATATGTTGCATGTTTTGCATGTTTTTTTTCAAATTTTTGTAATTCTTTACTGTCAATTTCATCAATTACACTTTTGTTGGTTTTCTTTTTTATGTCCATGTGTCATTTTCTTCTTGTTGCACATTTTCCGACTTATCTAAAACTTTGACTCAGGACCAAAACTCGGTCTTTTATCTTGTGATAACTATATCGACCAACCAGCTCTACTTATATGAACCTGTGTGGAAGAATCATGATCCTTGTGACAGGAGACCAATTTACCATTTTAATCTGACTTTTATCATGTCAGATATTACTTTTGTAGTTACACACGTATTTTATGAAGCACATCATTTGAACCTCAAGCACTCATTTGTGCTTTTCCCCAAAAATGTCATCTCACTGCAGTCAGACAGGACAGTCAAAGGAGATGTCATCTATCATTTAAGAGTCATTTTAACAGCAAGACATTAAAGTTAGTGGCTCCCAGCCTCTCCTGACTTTCCTAAAAGCCACTTCAACATAATCCAGAGACACTGAGAAATGAGCACTTTCCTCAATGGCTTTTTTGGCTCCTGACCGTCTTTAAAATGTTCTGCGACGTTACTCACTGGAGGATTTTGTTTTTAACGGCACTGTTCACACATCCACAATAAGAACATCCTTTCTGCCACCGTTCCTGCTTGTCTGCCAGCTGCACTTCTCCCGTGCTGTTTCATTTTTTCAGATATTAAAACTTCAAATATTCACATGGTAAAATATTTATAAACACCAGTGAGTTTTGTTAAAGTGGGTGTTGTGTGTTTTAAAATGGCGCCACTGAATAGGTGAATATTCCTCATGTCTGTGTTTCTATTTACTGACTGCACAAACGCAATGTTCCAGTGCTTTGTTTCTATCTACATGCTAAAGGATTTTTTTTTTTTAAGAAAAGCTGATTAATAAACACATATTGGAGTATGCAGTCATCTTCATGCCTATGCATTTACTTTAGTGGCTGATTTCTGCCTTTGTGATGTTTAAAAATCACATTGTAAGTCATAAATTCAGAATAATGAGTTAACATTTAAAGATCATGATAATCTTTCAAAATAATGAGGAAATATTTATTGGTCCTGATTCTAGTTTTTTCCCACTTTTTGTCTTCTAATTTTTGCATATACACTGTTTTTGGAGCTTCTTTTGTGGGATTAATTTTGTATTAATATGGAGAGAAGAGTTTACTCCAGAGTGGACTTCCTGAACTTGAGGCAGAGACAATGTAGAGTTTACCAACCGATCCTACTAGATCTGAACAGGACTCTGTGTGATTGCAATGCTCGTGCCAGAGTAAAAGGCAGAAGATTCAGCCACAGATTCAGCCCTTTTCTACCAACTATACTGATGGGCAATGTGAACTTACTACAGGACAAAGTGTATGAGTTGGAGACACTGGTGAGGAGCCAGAAGGAGTTTCGACAGCCTCGCCTCATGTGTTTCTGTGAAAAATAACTGAACAGTGACTGCCCGGAGTCCTCTGCTGAAGTCCTTGGATATATCATGGCGCCAAAAAAGAGTGGGAAGAGGACCAGGTGACAACTAACATCAATATGCTGCAGAACTGAATATTATAGGAGATCCTTCATCCCCACCACCACCAGACTGTTCAACACCACAGCTGATGGCAGACTTGGTACTGAAGATATCCAAATTTTTTTTTACACTATGAACTAGTCAAATGAATTTCCCTAAAGGGGATAAAAAAAGTTCCTTCAATACACTTCACTTAATTCAATTTAATGCAGTTCAACATGATCAAAAACAGGGCTTAGTCTGTCACAATAATGAGTTAGTATCTTACAATAGAAAGAAATTTCAATTAAATGAGAATTAGTAGTAATGAGAAGTAGCTCCTTTATTTATTGAGATATTACATTATTGTTTTGGGTCTCCTTATTTTGAGATATTATGCAGGACTTTTCTGGTTGAGATGGTGCCTGTGTTTGGCTTCGCCACCTCCAGCTACAACATGTTTCATTTATAGCATTACTGTTCTTAGTTTTGTTGTCTATGCACCGTTTTAATTATGTGTTAGCTACCTTGGCCTATGATCGCCACACGCTTTTATCCATCCGACCGTCTATGCTGGATCACGATACCTCGTCTTCCTGGGTCGGCGCCTCACACTCTTTACCACCGTAGACTGGATCCCAGACCGGCGGCTTCTGTGACTGGTGTCTGCCAAATCCCCACAGATCATGAAGGAGGAGAGGGAAGAGAGCAGGGATCCAGGTAAAGCTTCAGAAGTGTTTATGCAAACACTCCTGCAACTTTGCCTCATGTCCCATTTCTAAGTGGAATTTATGAGCATGATGGAATGAATGGTCGGTTTCTGCATCCCCTAACTTGGGCTGTCACGGTGGATAACCGGACACCCTCTTTGCTCAACATGGCTCTGTTTAATGCCCAATCTGTGACAAACAAATGGTTCCTGCTGAATGACCTTATTGTTTCCAAGAATTTGGATTTTTTGCTTCTGTCTGAAACCTGGCAGCCAGACACAGACATCACGTCCTTTCTGGAGCTCTGCCCAGGCAGTTACTCCTTCCTCTGCTGGCCGCGGCCGACGAGTCGTGGAGGGCTGGCTGTGGTGTTCCGTAACGGCTTCTCATGCCGTCCGGTAAATGTCGGATCCTTTTCGTCCTTTGAACTACAGATGGTAAAGGTTGGGAAGAAGGATCCGTTTTATTGTGTTTTGAAGTACTTTATAAATAAAGTTGGCTGATTGATTGATTGATTGATTGATTTATCAACCACCGAGCCCAAATGGTCTGTTCTTAAGTGAATTCAGTGACTTTTTATCCTCCATTTTGAAGTTGTCCAGGCTGGTTATAGCTGGTGATTTTAACATTCATATTGATGATGACTCTGTCCACTTCGCCAAAAGTTTTATTAATGTTATGGATTTGTTTCATTTTACTCAACATGTATCTGGACCCACTCACACCCACGGACACACGCTGGACCTTGTTTTTACTCTGGGTTTAAACGTTGACTGTATTGTTTCGGAGGACATTTTTATTTCTGATCATCATTGTATTTGTTTTAACTTGCCTTTTAATTTACCTTTGTGTCATACTCGTCATGTGGTCAGCTCACGCACTATGAATGATGTCTGATGTTTTGAAGCTGATGTTATGAATGTCTTCCAATTGTTTTTCTAATGATTTTAGTTTATTGTTATCGCCATATGATGATGTTGATCTCCAGGTTCATCTTTTTAATGAACACTGTGTGTCTATTCTGGACCAGGTTTGTCCTGTGAAATCCAGATTAGCTCCTGTTTCAACCTCCTCCCCATGGATGAATGACGGTATTCACTCTTTAAAGTGAACCTGCCGTAAGGTTGAGCGCTTGTGGAGATCAGCAAAGTTACATGTTCATCTTTCTGTCATTGGACAATGACAATAAAGCTATTCTGATTCTTCATTTAAAGGATCTTTTAGTTTCTTTTAATATTTTAGTTCGAGATGTGAGGGCTGCCTATTTCTCCAATCTGGTTGCAAAGAGCAGAGGAAATTCCAGGGTGCTATTCAACACGATTAGTGGTATTGTAACTCCTACTCCTCCTGCTGCCTCAATTTCTTCAAATGATGATTGTGAACAGTTTCTAAATTTCTTTGTCAACAAAGTCAATCAGGTCAGGGCCAATATTTCACCCTTGTCAAATTATTCATTGTTTGTTCCCTCTCCAGCTTGACCAGTTATTCTAGAGAGATTTTTACTGGTTTCTTTATTTGATGTGACCAAATTAGTGCACCCCATCAACGCTTCTTCTTGTTCCTTTGACGTTATACCTACACCCTTGTTTAAAAACGTCTTTCAGTCTGTTGGTCCCAGTGTGCTATCAATTATCAATACTTCATTGGTGTCTGGTCAGGTCCCTGTCTATTTCAAGAATGCTCTGATCCATCCACTTCACAAAAAACCCAGTCTCGACCCATCTGTTCCTAACAGCTATAGGCCAATTTCAAAATTGCCATTTATTCCCAAGCTTCTGGTAAAAGTGGTTGCTCAACAGCTCGTAGCTGTACTAGATGATCATAGCGTTCTTGATCATTTTCATTCTGGTTTCCGTAGAGCCCATTCCACTGAAACAGCTCTTCTCCGAGTCTCAAATGACATCTTAATGAACAGTGATGCAGGAGAATGTTCTGTTTTGGTGATGTTGGATCTGACCTCTGCATTTGACACTGTTGATCACTTTATATTACTTGATATGTTGAGGCACTGGGTGGGTATATCTGGGTCGCCAAGCTGCAGGTGCTGCTTAAGTGTTTGGACTCCATTAAAAGTTGGATGACAGACAGTTGCCTCCCACTTAATAATGAGAAAACAGAAGTTCTTGTATGCGCTCCTAGCATACTGTATCTGTCCCCAAGGTAATGGAGAATCTTGGTTCCCTGGCTTCTTTTGCTATGTCCACCATCAGGAACCTGGGTCTGACTTTTGACTCTGCCTTCACTCTGGATGCTCATGTTAAATGTCTTGTGCATTTTTATCATCTAAGAAATATTGCTAAATTGAGTTGTACTGCATCAAGGGCTGAATTAGAGATGATTGTACATGCATTTATATCTTCATGTCTGGATTATTGTAACTCTTTGTCAACTGTCTCAGTAAAACCTCCATGGATTGTTTGTAGCTCAGCCAGAATGCTGCTGCAAGGCTTCTGACAAGGTCGTGTAAACATGCTGACGTCACCCTGCTTTTAATTTCACTGCATTGGCTCCCCATCCATTTCAGGGTCCAATTTAAGATACTGGTTCTGACTTTCAGAGCCCTGCGTGGACAAGCACCACCATATATTTATGAGCTTTTAAACTTGTATGTCGCCAACAGGACCCTGAGGTCGTCTGATCAGGGTCTGCTGGCAGTGCTTCAGACAAGGCTGAAAACTAAAGGTGACAGAGAATTTGAGGTTGTTGCACAAAAACTCAAGAAATCCTTCCCCTTGAACTTAAGATTTGTGGACTTGGTGAACTCAATTAAAAATCAGCTAAAAACACATCCTTTTAAAACTGCATTTGGATGACATAGTCTTTTATGATTTTATTGTGATTTTATGTTTCTTATTGTGTTTTATTGTTGTTTTTATTTTAGCATTTGGATGTGAAGCACTTTGTGGTTTTTAGCTTGAGAGGTGCTATATAAATAAAACTTCACTTACTTACACTACATATTTTCAGGCACAATGCAACTTTAATGCAGCAGAAACATATTCAGTACTGTGCAAAAGACTTAGGCATTGTGGGTTTGTTGTTTTATCAGATTATAGTGACATTGCACGTGCATTCCTCAATCACAGTAGAACCAGAATACACAGGAAATACAGTGTATAAACAAACATTTTAGAGTTCCACACAATGAAGCGTCAAGTATAATGTGTTACCTCCCTTTGCACTTAAATGGCTTCAACTGTTTGAGGCAGAAAATAAGACATGTAGCTTTCATTTACAAATATCAAATGGTGGTTTGGGGTAATTTTTACACACTAAGTATGGATTCTTTCCTGTTGAAGCAATTTAGATTGGATTTTTATATTTGTACTGTGCATATATATTCTGTGTTTACATAACAGTCCCACAAAAACAACAAAAAACGTGCTGAAGGTGAATATTTGGAAGTACAGTAATACCTTCATACTGATTTCAGCATGGAGTTTATTCATTTTTGTGCATATGTATGGTAATTATGATCTTAATAACAAGATTAAACCTAGGAAGGCCTAAGACTATTTTGCACTACTGTATATGTTAATCAGCTGCATTTAGCTAATTAAAATTACCGCCACTTCATCAACTGTTGTTAGCTTCCTGTGCTGCTGTTTACCAATGGAAAATGCCAGTACTAGCCTGGCTGTGGATATGGATAGTGCCCTATACGTCAAACTCCTCATACTTGCTCATTTTTCTAATCAACTATGGGTGTTGTGGTTCCAAATAAAGGTAGATTTGAATATTTCCACTAAACTTTGTGACATCCCATTTTATATTAGCATCCTCATTGTTTGTAAACTTAAATCCTGGACTCGTCTGTGCTTTGGCCCATTTTTAATACTAATATTAATGCTGTTTTTTACATTACTGTTTGATAAAATAAGCCGGGGGCTGGGGCCATTGGTGCATGTCTCCACTCCAAGAACCAGCCCAATGGGTCAAATTACAGGAACCTTTACGGGGTCTAACGGAATCTCTGCTTTGGGGTAGGTACTCCAAATGGCCCTGAAAACTCGTGGGTGGAACTTAAAGGTTTACTCAACGCTGATTGGGTAGTAATTAGTAGGATTTGGGCTTTTTCGAGGCGTCTTCTCATCTCGGTCATAGCATCCGCCATCATGTACGCACAAAACACACAAAAGAGAAATGTGGCAGCCACCTCAGCTCCCTCTATGTTTATCTTCATCCTCAATGTCATTGTCTCTGCTTTTGCTCTTAGCGCCTAGCTGTTTACGTCCTGTGATCACATCGGCACGATTACCCCACAAGTCCTACTCTGCAGAGGAGACACAGAAGCCAAAAGGGGGCCGAGTGAGTGGACGTTTTTGTAATTTCCCCCTCCCCCCTCATACCCTGAAGTTCCTGTGGTGGAAATGTGCCTAATGTCTTCAAAGTCCTAATGTCTTCAGTGCTGTGTTCCACACATGCTTGTGTCTGGAGCGCAACAAGAGACCATTACTAGAGTCAATCAAGCCTCCTCTCCTCTTCTTGTCAGACACGGAGCTCTCTCTGTTATACTGTGTTGTAAAGTACAATCATAAAAGGTATGCCTAGTAAAAACAACGCTAATGTTGTAATAGGTACATAAACATTTTACAATATCTTTGTCCTTCAAGCTCCTCTTCTTACGCATCAACACACCTCTGCATTCAGGTCTTCCACTTATCAAAGCAGTGCAGTAGGTCTTCTTCAGACCATTGTCTCAGAACCTTTGTAATTCTTTTCTTAACTTCTGACACGGACTCAAAATGTGTTCCTTTTTAGAAAAATGAAAAATGATATCAAGTGAAGAGGGCGGGTGATTAAGCACTATGATTTGAGTTGGGGAAGGAAACTGCTTTACTGGGAATGTAGTGTGAGCTGTTACATTTTCTTGATGAAGAATGAAGCCTATATTCCACAATTGTGTTCTCTTTCCTCAGATTTTCAAACAATTTATTCCATTTGTTGACTGTTTTCAGAAGTTTTTGATGTTCTTGGGCGTGCAGAACTTGTGTCGTCTTGGACATCCACTCTGCCTTCACTAAATGATTTGTTGCATTCAAACATGTCTATAATTTGCAGTGTTCCACATTCACCACAGTCACTGGATGAAAAGATTTGGCTGCTGTTTAGTTCAGTTTCACTAAAAAGTTCCAGTTAATGCTTTGCTCATCTCTTCAGCTAATCATTTTCTGACACGTTAGTAAATGCATGTGCGCTTCAATCAGTAGCTAACAGTGAACTAAAGATGTCACCTACTAGGAAATTAGAGCAGCCTTTAATATATAACACTCAGTGTGACTGTGAACCATGTGATTTTATCTTCATAAGCACAGTCTCATTATTTAGCCATACATCATATCAGCAAAAATGCCTAGGCAGCTTTCCCAAGTTGTACAACAGCTATCTCACTATTTTGACATTTTTCATCACAGTGGCAGAAGTAGGCTTCCATACATTACATTCAGTGCACTTAGCAATACGTATATCACACACAGGGGAGTTTTCGGATTCAAAAGCAAAATATTGTGCCTTTCAAATATTAAGTAAAATGCTGTTCTCTTCCTTCTGACCTCCCACACAACAAACCTAAGGTAAGCCATAACCCTCAAAGTAATTTGATGTCCTACAGAGATGAAATTCATTTTTAACCACTGGAAAAACATTGTCCTGTTTGTAAGAGAAGCAGACCTTTTCTAGCCCTTTGGCTGCAAAATGCCTTAAAGAAGCTCTGTATGCCTTGAGCTCTACTTTGCAACCACTGTTTGATGTTGACTGAACATACTCTAACTATACACTGTGCCTTTTATTTTGCCTGCAAGCGAAGCTGCAGGAGTCTTCTCATACTAAAGCTTATTGACATCCTGAGAGATGCTATGCAGTAAGTCGATGTTACTTTGCATTTTTATACAACCATTGTTTATTTGCTTTGCTGACTTTCAAAACTGCGCCTGATGTAAAGAAGTAGACTTTACCACTGTGAGGCTGCATCTAGTGAGGCTGTGTCAGAAGATAGAGACGGAAAAATCTATTCCATTTATCTCATCTGGGCCCAAAGAAACATTGTGCCTAAATAGAATGTGAGCTCACTGTGCTGATGCAGCGCAGGTGTTAATGGGCATTAACATTCATAGCCTGACATATTTTATCTACTCCTGCGTTCTGTTTGCACACCTTGCTGTTCAGCACACAGTCACTTAGAATGTAATGAAGTCTCAGTAGTTTTCAGAGTTCACAAAAGGGAGCAAGTTGTTTGGGATTTGTTGTTGTCTTTGTAGTGTGCAATGTGACTTGTGTATTTACATTATATCAAATCCTTCCAGCAATGTTAAAATATGGAGGAAACAACCGGTTTTATTTGGTTGCCTGTCAATTGTATCATATCACTTTTAGGGCTGATGTCTGCTCAGTGTTAAATACAAAAATGCACAGAGCCTTATGTCTGTACTATGTGCTCTTTCCATCCATAAGTCTCCATGTCTTTGTAAAGCAGGATATTTGGTGAAGAGATAAAACAAAAAAAGCTAATTATTGTATTATTGTGTTAAGAAAATGCAAGTTATATAATCTTAACCTTCAACCTTATGCAGGGGCATTTAGACTGAGCAAAAGCATAATATAACTTACATTTTCTTAACAAATTGCTTCACAGACCTCTGCCATTTAGAAAGCCATTGACACTTTTATCTAATGTACATGATCGCAACTCTCTCCACTATCAGCAAATGTCTCTCTTCTTACTGGAGATGGTTACATTGTTTGAAATAATTATTCTTTTTCTGTGCAAATGGGGTGTAAATAAGACTACAGGGAAACACTGAGTCAATTTTGGGTATATTTTAATATTAGGCTACTGTGTTAGAATGTGCACCCAGTCGCTCATGTGTACCTCTAAGCTAATGTATGCAGAAATATAATGTTAAGAGTTAAGTTATCATTAGATAAGCCATGTTAAGTTAGCCCTCAGCATCATTTTAGAACATGCTGGCTGGATGGCTGGATGGATGGATGGATGGATGGATGGATGGATGGATGGATGGATCGCTGGCTGGATGGATGGATGGCCAGATGGATGTCATATCAGGCCAAATTTTGGACACACCTTCTCATTCAATGTGTTTCCTTTATTTTCATGACTATTTACATTGTAGATTCTCACTGAAGGCATCAAAACTTATGGAATTATGTATTTAACAAAAAAGTGTGAAATAACTGAAAACATGTCTTATATTCTAGTTTCTTTAAAGTAGAATATAAGACTTTGCTCTGATTACTGCTTTGCACACTCTTGGCATTCTCTTGATGAGCTAGTCGGCTGAAATTATTTTCCAACAATCTTGAAGGAGTTCACAGAGATGCTGAGCATTTGTTGACCCTTTTGCCTTCACTCTGCGGTCCATCTCACCCCAAACCATCTCGATTGGGTTCAGGTGCAGTGACTGTGGAGGCTAGCTCATCTGGTGCAGCACTCCATCACTCTCCTCCTTGGTCAAATAGCCCCTACACAGCCTGGAGGTGTGTTTGAGGTCATTGTCCTGTTGAAAAATAAATAATCACCGTGGGAACCAGGCATGTAGAATCCATCCATTCACCTTTTCTGTGTCTCAGAAAGACACAGCAGTTAGAACCAAAGATCTCAAATTTAGACTCATCAGACCAAAGCACAGATTTCCACTGGTCTAATGTCCATTCCTTGTGTTTCTTGGCCCAAACAAATCTCTTCTGCTTTTTCCCTTCTTAGCAGTGGTTTCCAAGCAGCTATTTGACCATGGAGGCCTGATTCGCACGGTCTTCTCTTAACAGTTGTTCTAGAGATGTGTCTACTGCTAGAACTCTGTGTGGCATTCATCTGGTCTGTAATCTGAGCTGCTGTTAACTTGCGATTTCTGAGGCTGGTGACTTGGATGAACCTATCCTCTTGGTCTTCCTTTCCTGGGGCGATCATCATGTGAGCCAGTTTCATTGTAGCGCTTGATGGTTTTTGCGACTGCACTTGGGGACACATCCCAAGTTTTTGCAATTTTTCTGACTGACTAACCTTCATTTCTTAAAGCCACTCATGTCTCCTTACTTAGCTGATTGGTTCTTGCCATAAGATGAATTCTAACAGTTGTCCAATAGGGCTGTCGGCTGTGTATCAACCTGACATCTGGCCAACACAACTGATGTTCCCAACCCCATTAATAAGGCAAGGAATTCTACTAATTAACCCTGACAAGTCACACCTGTGAAGTGAAAACCATTTCAGGTGACGACCTCATGAAGCTCATTCAGAGAACACCAAGGGATTGTAGCGCTATCAAAAAAGCAAAGGGTGGCTACTTTGAGGAATCTAAAATATAAGACATATTTAGAGTTATTTCACACTTCTTTACACATTATTCCATGTGTTCATTCATAGTTTTGATGTCTTCAGTGAGAATTTACAACGTAAACAGTCATGAAAGTAAAGGAAATGCATTGAATGAGAAGGTGTGTCCAAACTTTTGGCCTGTACTGTATTTACATTGACAGTGGTACACCAGCCCTCATAATCCCACGCTAATTTACAGCATCATCATATTGTGTTCTTTTTTGCTTTGATTGCAAGGACCCTGGCAGCAGAAATAACATATAAATCCGTTACCTACACCCACTCATCCCGGTACTGTGTCAGGAGAACAGGGCCAGTCCCAGCCAAGGGGCAACGACCAGGGCTGTTCAGTGACGCCAATGCAGAAGTAACTTTACGTTGTAATCCCACCACTTGGCTGCTGGGGAATCGATTGCCCGGCTCCAAGCAGCTTTTTTCCCATAGAGATACATTGGACTTCTATCTGAAAATTCTAGGCCAGGGGTGTCCAATCTTTACCACAAGGGGCCAAGACACTGCAGGTTTTCTTTCCAGCCACTCACTAAAGCAGGTGTTTTCACTGAAGTGCAATCAGTGGGAAGGAATTCAGTGAAATCACCTGCTGAAGAGACTGGCTGGAAAGAAAATGTGCAGTGTCTCGGCCCTTTTTGGCAATGATTGGAAACCCCTGGCCTAAGCGAATAAATTTTTGGGTAAGTGTTTACACTAGAAACACCATAATATGACTGTTTGACACTGCATGGTGAAACTTTACTGCATCAGTAAGATAGCGGCTAATGCTAGCTCTCCCATGAGTCCCCTGGCACGAGCACTTCGTAAGCCCTGCTGCCATTCGTTCAAATATAGTTACATCCTGCTTTTGGCTCCAAGATGGCGTCCAGGAAATGACAAGTTGATTGGCCACTAAACGGCCCTTCAGAAACCAATGGGTGACATCACAGTCACTTTGTTCATGATATATACAGTCTATGGTCCCAGTTCACATTAGGGCGAGGCAGGGTGCACCCTGGACAGGTCACTATTTCATCACAGGACTGACACAACCATTCACACTCACACCCAGGAGCAATTTAGAGTGACAGTGTAGTTGGGGTTAAGTGCTGTGTAAACATTTTAAAGTTGAAATACACCCTGTCCAGTTGGAGTGATGTATTCAGTTGGTTTGTCCAGACAGGTATCAACACAACTGGGGCAGTCAGCCGCAATGGACATGCAACATAATACATAACCATGGCTGCCTATGAGCGTTTCCACTTGTCACTGTAGGCTGACAGACACGGCAGAACCTGCAGACCCTCTTCTGCTTGTTCATAAACTGTACTTTACAAGCTAGCAGAATCGAAGTTCCGCACAGATATGCAGCCTGTCAGATACACTGTGTATTTGTATGTGAGTGTGTGTGGCTAGCAGGCAGAAAGCCAGCATGACCCAACTTCATCTTCAGCTTTAGTGCAGTGCTGCGGACAGCTGTGCCACAAACACGCTGCTGTGGATCACCGCAAGGGCCTTTTATTTAGGTCACATTCTGTGCTTCAGCAGCCAACAGAAGGGATCTCTGTCAACGGCACTGAATACCTTTAGTTGGACACAGCCCACTTTTTAAGTGCCCTGCAAGAAGCGGACACTGTGAATGTCTGGGCAGCAAGTAGCATGTGCTTTGTGTATGTTCACTCTAATGACTCTAATGTACTGCATAGGGGCGGTGGGGGTTGACCAATATGTATTTTCCATTTTCACTTTCACAATTCGAGGGTAATATATTAGCTTAATTCTCTCCCAGAGTGTTTCGATCCCATGGTTTGGCCCAGACAAGCAAATTGCGTGAATAATTCCCTCAGATTTCCAATTTCAATTCATTTAGAACAGTTTACAGCCATCGCTAGTAAAACAATAAATCTGATTCATTTTATATTTATGCACATAAATACGCCCAGTGTCCGGTATGTGCCCTACACAGCCTCCTCTAGTTATGTAAAGAACTGACACACTATTTCATTCCGCTGCTCTGCCTCCCTCATGTCCTTCCCTGTGTTTCCTCTTCCATCACCTTTTTTATTTACCACACTGGCCTTTGGTAGTGCATTATAAATTGCAGTAATAAATTCCCCACACAGACTCGGCCTCTGCGCTACATCATGGTGCGTGGGCTCTTATTATTGTCTCATTAGCTTCACCTCCAGTCCATTGGAAACAGTGTGGGTTCAGCAGCCAGCCAGCCACAGCCCCAGATGGGTAAGGAAGGCAGTTTAAGGGCACTGATGGATGCCATTGTTTTTATGTCACCGTGGAAGGGAAAGGTCATTTTTGCCAGTTGCCTCAACCTGCCCGGTAGCTGTCAGCTGGGTTTTACTGGCCAATTAGTTTGCCCTTACAGGGGAGCTAGAGGTACTGAGGAAAATTGTAAGACCAGACTGTGAGTTTTTGAAGTGTGGAGGGATGTGCATGCATGCACACGAAGCAGGTGCAGTCTAAAGCAATAACTAGTAGTACCTTACAGTTAGGTTTTTCTAATAAGCATTAGTTAACAAATCCCTAAAGTCCTTATACACAACATTATAAGATTTTATCAAGACTATATAGACTACATAAGTGTTAATAGAATTAAGCACATTTATTGGTAGATTATATGACATATACACTATAACCAGAGGTGGGCAGTACTCAAGTATCTTTACTCGTTCACATGTACTTGACTGTTTTTAAATGTACTTCTAAGAGTAGTTGTTGTGCTGAATTCTTTTTACTCGTACCCTTGTGATGAAACACAAGCCTATTCCAGCTGACTTAGGGTAAAGGTGGGGTACACCCTGGATCAGTCGCCAGTTCATCACAGGGCTGACGTATAGAGACTTATAAGAGCATATTACACATTAACTATCAGTGCTTATTACACAGCAATATAAAGCACAAATATACTTTGCTTCAGTACTCTTTAATGCCTATTATGATTCATAGTTTGGACTGAATTTAGAGATGCGCTTGGAAGTTTTGTTGAAATTGTATATCTGCAGATAGATCTGTTTCCACTATCACTTTCTCATGTTTTTTATAAGCTACGCTCATACTTTGGCTAGAATAAAAATAGCACAAGTAGGAACTGCAAATAGAACTGAACTCTTCTTGATATCTCATCTTCCTTTGTTTATCTCTATTTCTTCGATCCCTTGTCACCTTTTCTCTGAAATCTACTCGAGTGAATAGAGACGTGGAAATGAAGCTTGAGGACAGATCTGGATGTCAGGGATCGCATGCCAACTTGCTGCTATATTTAGATGCATGGCTTTTGAAGTTTTGAAGGACAAAAATACAAGGTTGAGAGAGAATAAAAGGTTTTAGGCCTGTCAACATCAGCAAGTTTTATCATGTGTAGGAGTGCCAGATGACATCTTCTTCAGATTAAGGCAAATGGGGACATTTCATTATGCTTTGAGTTAATGCAAATATGAGATATTTATAATTCTGTTTCTCTCTTCTTGTTTGTTTGTCTGTTTTTCCTCATGGCTGTTTCTTCATAGAGCTAGTTTTTGGGCTTGTGCAGACTTCCCGTGGCAGCAGTTGGATGTGCACACTGACCCAGCCACGATGACAATGAAAGGCCTGTCAAGCAGTCGCAGTCACCACCACACGGTGACTTGTGACCCCACTTACGACTCCATGACGCTAGGGCATTCGGATCGTCGGTCCTGCTTCGTCAGTCCTGGGGAGGGTCATTCTGCTGACCATTCGTGCTTCACCCAACGTAACTCCTTCCAGTCTGAGTGCGGTGCCTACCCAGCTTTGGCCAGTTGCACATTCCCTCGCAGACATTACAGCTCTCATCATGAACTAAAGGAGGAGTGTGGTGCTCTGGTGCCTTATACCGGGCCAACAGGGAACATTAAAGGTAGTGGAGGAGGTGGTGGAAACAACAATCGTGCCCCTTGTAATTTATTGGACCAGTTTGATCGGCAAGCACCAGTGCGGCGTGAAGGCTACCACACATTGCAGTACAAGCGCACTGCAGTGGAACACCAACGCAGCGACAGCCCTGGTCGAATCCGCCACCTCGTTCATTCTGTCCAGAAGCTCTTCACCAAGTCTCATTCTCTGGAGGGGCCCTCAGGGTCAGGTGGAGCAGGGAGTGGAAGGATGAATGGCAGCAAATCTAGTCCTGATGACCCACCCTCTTCCTCTGGCACCTTGAAGCACAGCAAGCGCAGTAAAAGCAAAGATCGTTCAAAATCTGAGCCTAAGATGCGCTCCGCCATCTCAGGCTACTGGAGCTCAGATGACATGTTGGACCGAGAGGTTTGTCTGTACCACCATCACCACGGAAGCAACAGTGGAGGCATGCCGTCTGGGGTAATGACAATGGGCCGCCATCCAGACAAATCCCAGTCACAATACTTCATGGAGTCTTACAACACAATAAGCGCCCACTCTCTAAAGACATCACGGAGCAACAACGATGTGAAGTGCTCAACATGCTCTGGAGGAGGCAGCAGCGGAGGGCTGCCACTTGTCCCTGTGCTGGACGGCCCTGTGCAGCTGAAGAAGAGCTCTTGGTCTACTCTAACGGTGAGCAGGGCGAGAGAGGTCTACCAGAAGGCCTCAGTCAACCTGGATAAAGCTCTAGTGAAAGCCGAGCAGGGGCGCACCTGCCACTTCCTACAGGTAGGACTGTTACAACAGCCCCACCTCTCGCATGTCATGCCTCATGCATCATCTGGTGCCAGCTGCTCCTCCATGCATCTGCATGTCTCTGTGTGTTGTTTCTGCTTGTGTCAGTATTAGAGAAGTTAATTGGAAAAGAAGTGGACCAATTTCATTTCATCATTCCCTGTGCCTCAAATTACTTTTGTCAGTGGATTTTGTCGTGTGCTCCTCTACGTTTGTGCCTTGTGCGTGGAAATGTTCTGTTTGTACATGTGCATGTGGATGTTTATGCCAGTCCTGCTCCACTGTGAGATTGGATAGGCTTCTTGACCTTGACCTTCATCCTATTGAATAGTTCATGCTGTTAGCTGATTATGTAGTTTTTGTTTCAGAGGTTAGGTTAATGTAAGCCTACTAACTGCCACTAACCCGAAATTATTTTTACAGTATGCAAGCTCAAGAGAGTATTCTGTAAACATAATAATCCATTTTGTTTTTAAAGACAGACACCCCACTGCTCTTTTACTAGGAGCATAGTGCATGAATATAACATCACAGAAAGCCAGAGATGAGCAGACAGTGAATGCAAAGAAAAAGTCCCTCAGCTCAGTGGTCATAGTTACTACATATACACCAATCAGCCCACCACATCCTCCATCTCTGTTTCGGTTTGGAGAAGATGAAACTGTTTCAGATTGCAGACATTTCCTCACAGCTGCAAATTTAATCCTTAGGAGAGACAAGACAGAGACAGAGGGCAGTGGGTGTGCATATGGACAAGAAGAGCATAAAGGGTGTGAACCGAGAAAGTAAAAGACAGAACAGACAGAAGCCAAGTGTGAGGAGGCATAAAAGACTGGCAGAGAGAGAGAGACAAAAGTTGTGTGTGGCTGTGAATTTTAACAGCCTGGAAAACAGGAAGAACAGATCAAGGAAGGATGTTGTTGCTACGGTACAACAACATTTCTCCCAGTCTAAAAGAGCCATCGCTTTCAAAAAACAGCTTTCAAGGAGAGCAGCCTGACAAGTTAGGCTGTAGACAGCTCTTGAATCCTTAAAACAACAACTTAATTTGATTTGATTTGATTCTGCTTGATGTTGCCACACATACAGACTTAAATGAACTCCCCAGTCTTTTCACAAGCCCTTGCCAGAGTCACAGGTTTGAGCGACTTCAATCTGACACAGAGCAGGAAAAGAACCTTAGGATTACCAAGCATGACATCATTTAGTTTTACGGTTCTCACAGAGTGACAATAAATTATTTTGATGTCATCACAGACCTGCCTTTCCCAAGATGTTAACAATACTCATGTTGCCTCTGACATCAAGGTCAGCTTGGTTTCCTAGCTACACACCGTTCTGTTGAATGATCCTTGTGCACTTTTTTCCGCACTCTGTATCTCATTTCTTTCACTTCAGATCTGGTGTCCTAACAGCCACTCACGTTGGGACTGCAGTGGTTCTGCTGAACAAAACCCCCCTTTGTTTTCCCTCACTCTCCATGTCTTGTGTTTTTGACTCTCTCTCTCTCTCTCTTTTAGATTAGGACTGGGAGATATCGTTGCCTCTTTTTATTTTTACCTTCATTAGAGTGTGTGAAAAGTCAAGAGAGCAGACAGAGGCCAGGCTACTGCAACATTTTGTCCAAACAATTAATTCCCAGCATTTGATATGCTGAATGCATCACAGGACAGACAAAAGAAGGCCTCCGGCACTCAAAAGCTTATGGTATGATCCAAGCAGAGCCTGCATCGATACTGCTACTAGTCTTTTTAAACATGAAGTGCACTCATGGAGGCAGGTATTTATATCAGGTCAGGGTAGAAAATGTTCCAGCTTTGCTGTGTCTTTTATTCCAGTGTACATTCACCTGTAAAAACTATAAGCATGTATTCACTTTCTTTATCTTATCTCCCCTCATCTCCACAGGTGCCTCAGGATGACTGGAGCGGATTCTCTCCACTAGGGAAAGATGATGAGATTCCATGTCGGCGGATGCGCAGTGGCAGTTACATCAAGGCCATGGCAGAAGACGACAGCGGGGACTCAGACTGCAGCCCAAAACCCTCACCTAAGGTCCAGGCACGGCGGGCCAGCTACCTGAAGGCCACGCAGCCTTCTCTTACTGAAATGACCACACTCAAGTGAGTGCATCTGTTTTGGCTGTAAAGACTCATTAGGATTTTTATTTATGATAAAACTGAGCAGGTTAAATAATACAAAACATAATAGCATTAGATTTTTATATATGTTGTCGTTAATGACCTTATTAACAACTGTTCAATTCATCCTCATTGATAAAGTAACGTTCGTATGACATGCTCCACTCTCATACTCCACTCTGTTTTCATACGCTGATGGTTTCAGGTTTCTGCAAAACTTCTTTAGCCAAAAACCATCAGAATGTCAAAACCTTCACATTGTTGTGCACAGCGAAAGTTAGATTACAGTGAATAAATAAATATATAAATGATAAACAAATTGAAGCTATGAATGTCTGACACTGCAGGAGGCGGAGCTGTCATACAGACCTGTCAATCACAGCCAGACATGGCAGACATGCAAACCCTCTATTTACCCTTTTTTTAAAAAACAAAAACAAACTAAGAGAGGAGCACCTGTTCAGCCATTAAATGGTCCAGGTAATCAGTCCAGACCATGATGACTCATGAGAGAATTTCAATTTGAATCTCTATGTGTTGGCTAAATAAATGTCAGCCCAATGGGTGCCAGCAGCGTTACAACTTGAACTGGTCTCATCGCACAGTTTCTATCTGATTGAATTTGTTAATGAATTCCCAAAGTGAAAATAGTGAAATTGTTGTTTCTGACCAGCGCAAATATGATATTCAATTATTTCTAATATATAGCAGGGGGGAAAAAATCTGAAATCATTTGTAATCATGACTGTTCCAGTGGTTCCAATGTGTGTTTACATCTACAACCCCAATTCTGGAAAGGATCAGCTGGGTAGAAAAGAAGACCATTTGTTATTAGTCATTACTATTATGCATCGTGGTGTGTGAAATATCAAAATTCATTCATGCCTTCCTTGAACAATGCTGTTTTCATGCATTTCAATAAAGTGCATTTAATGAAACGCTGGCAATCCTCAGTTTGTCTCTGCTCTTGACAGACTAAATCTCTTCTTGGATGTTCCTTTTTTAGCACTTAATGTTTAACATCACCTTTCCCACCAGCCGTTTCATATCGCATTGTTTTGTATCATTTTAATCCATTTCTATGTTTAAAATTGGTCCTGGCTGATCCTTTTTGGAGTTGCAGACCCAATATTGAGGAATGGCTTTTTATTTACTGACCGGACAAAACATGAAATATATTGTGTTGACACTGCCAAAGAAATACAAGTCAACATAAATTTTAATAGCAGTGCATTTAATAGCATTGCTCATTGGCCACTGTTTAATTACCTTATAATGTGTTTATAACTCAGATACACATCTCTTCACCATACTCATTGATGGCCATGTTTTCCACAGACTTGTCACTATGACCAAGGCTTAATTTAAAATAGATTATGTCTGTCCATGTACTGACAAGTCTCTTCAAAAAATACATGCTCTATTCTCAAGAAGTTCATTTTGAGCTGAAGATTTTAAATATTTTCTCTTTTTCAAGGCGCTTCACTTCAGACGCTCCGATGTTCAAAGACATGTTTGACAATTTTCATAATGTTGTTTGTTGTTGCAAAAAGCATCAGACTTATCAGGCTCAGGAGCGGAACAGTAGCATCACTCAAAAAGAATATTAACTTAATAAAATCTTGAAAGCATGATCTACAATTTAGTCCAAATAAGCTAGTGCTGTTGTTGACAATAGCTCAGCTCTGACACTTCCCACTAATTCACAGCTTCACGGTACAACAGCAGCTCTGCGCATTTTTCACAATGAATGACAATAATTTTCCCATAACTTTTACATGTAAATGCAAGTTTTGAATATTAGGCTGATACAAGCTACTTTTCAATTTCATTGTTTTTAATTTATGTCCAGTTCAGATCATTCAGCTCATACTGTATGTTCCCTTCTTTTGAACCATTTCATCAGATCAACTGTTATTTAACAGTTGATCTACTTATTCAAGAAGTAATTTTTCACTTAGGAGAGGATACTGCTCTCAGTGTTGTTTTGAGAGGGATCTAGTGGCATAAAAGGAATATAATGCGTAATTATATTTTTACCTACACCTCAGTTCGGTTGGTGTGGGTAGGGCAGTCTGTGCAGTCTGTCTCTATCGATAAGTAGATTAATATTCAATTGATCTACTTATCGAACGATCAAGAAAAATATTGTGATAATATTCCCGACCATGATATATATCGCCTCAGTGAAGATGTGCTTATTTCCATGAGAGAAAAACTACGCTGTGAGCATGTTATTGGTTATTGGTCTCCTCCACTCTCCTCTCCTGTGTTTATGATTGACAGGGAGGAGTCAAAAAACATGGACAAGCATGTAATTCCTCATGCATGTACAATGTGGAGTTTGGCCTTGAAACAGCTCCATTTTTTTAATTATTAAAAATTACAGCATCTTAAAAACATGGTGTTAATATTGTTGACTGCAATAATGTTGAGGGCAATATATCAAGTAACAAAAAAGTATCATGACAGGCATCCTCTATCTGTCTGCCTGTCCATGCTCTAACTCATGCCATGGAAGGCCAAGACCCTGCAGGTTTTCTCTCCAACCAGTCACTAAAGCAGGTGAATTCACTGGTCAGCTCTCCTTCAAATTAAGAGGATGTGCTAATCAGTGAAATCACATGTTTTAGTGACTGGTTAGATGGGGAACCTGCAGGGTCTTAGCCTTCCACGGCACAAGTTTGACAGCTGTACTGTAACTGGAACACAAATGTCGAATGAAATCCCTGGGACTAGAACCTGTCGCTGTGTTTTTGGAGACAGCAAGTTAAAGGTCAAGGTCACAGCGTCAAAAAAATTCAAACTTTTGTCACTTATTATCAAAGATACCGTTACCAAATTTGACAACAAAAATCACTGTGTGCCTTAGAATCATCCACTTATATTTACAGCAGGAGGGGTCTCCTTCCATAGGGGTCACCAATTTACTCCAGTAGTTTCAAATGGACAGTACAACACTGACAGCCTTCACATTTTTTGTAGCTGCTGTAAGCTTTTCAAAAACCACTCGCATGGTGTTAGGGTTATTAAGTTTTTTGTATCTGCCACTTCACCGCTGGATGCCACTAAATCCTACCCAATCTACTTGTAATTTGTAAAATGTATTATTGCTGATGGCATTCTACAAATTTCAATACATACCTGTAATAGTTATTGAATATATTTTATTTCATTTTACCTTGAAAACAGCAGATTCAGTTTTGTCACAGCACGGAGCCTTGACTGATTAGCTGCGTAATATACAGAGATAAAAGCACACCAGTGGGTGCTCTGTCATTGCTACTGGTTGGAAACACAAATAAACACACACTTGCACGGACCCTTATGTAAGTGCGAGTGGCGCAGCTTGGGGCCTACTAATGACTTGAATTTGGCTTGAAGAACACCATCATCATCTGATGGAACCCAGTGGAACAAACCAAACTGCACGGCTGCATATTGAAGATAGAGGATGAGGCAGTTGCAGCTGATGGCTTGTTTTCACACTGTGCTCGTGGGAGCTGGCACAAGCCTGTGTTATACCCCCGCGATGATTAAATAATCAGCTTTGTTTTTCCATATGTTTTACAGTGCTTTTGGTGACCATTCTGGCCTCAGTGAGTGAAAATCTTCTCATGTGAAGTTGTGAGAGTTGTTTATTCTCACCTATTGCTAACAGTCCTTCTTATTAAAATACACAACTGATAAACCATTCAAATGCCTCAGATTGTGGGTGCAGACAAACACGCCCAGAAGGAAATGGCATCCTTTCTTTTTTCCATCAGTCACTAACTGCTGTTTTTGTCACAAATTCATTAATTTCTGGAATAGATTACATCATATTTATTTTTAATGTTCCACTGAGAAAGAGCAAGCAAAATAATAGGTCTCAGTAATCACTTCCTCATGACATGGAGAATGGAAAGTGGCAGAAGGAAGATGGAGAGAAAGGCAAAACGAAAAGCAGGGTGACGAAGTTGTACACTGACAGTTTCCAGCTGACTCACAGAAAAGAAATAAACACAAAACACAGAAATATGATGATCAAGAAGATGAGGAAGAAAACAGGGCTGGAAAGAACAAATCAAGGATTTCCAGGGCACTCAGCAGAAAGCATTACACTGCCTCGATTCCTGACTGGTAGAACGTATTCATTAATGTCACTTGTTCCATAGAGGGACACCCTGGGACATGCTGACCTCCCCTAAGGTTGGACTGATTACATGCAGGGTCTGCCAATCACCTTGGCACAATACACTCATCATAGGACCTACCTATAATCAGCCCCACAGGGAAATCAAGAGGAGATGTAGTTGGAGATAATGGTGTAGGTAAATTCTTCCTTGACATGATTTCTTTGTGCATCTCCCACAGTCACAGACTCCAGGTGGTTCAAACAGGTGATTCATTTCAACTCCTCAGGCTTGAGATATCCACTGAGGTCTTTATTCTGTGGATGAATGTTATATAGTATCACCTAGCCTGTGATGCAAAGGCTGCAGAGGAAAAATGGGAAAGATGAGGAAATTAACAAAATTACAGACAGAAATGCCCCAAAACAGAAATCAGACAATTACAAAATAGAACAATACAGTGAAACATAAGTTGATTTACATTGACCGTGTGATTCCACAGAGGTTCAAGGAACTCACTTATACCATATACATGTGCATTTTTCTGTACATACAGTATGTTCTCAACACAGTGAAATTTTTCAGTGTGGTGGAAATTATATTAAACGGTGAGGATTTCCAGCCTGGTTGATGATATTTTAATAATACATCAGTAGAAGTGTCCAAATGTTACATCCAGCATCTTAAATGTCAGGATTTTCCTCTTTTAATGTCTGACAGAAAACTAGATTTGCCCTTTTAAAAATGGTCTCTCCATTCTGAGTTGTATTCTTTTCTTCTAGTTCCACTTTGTAAGCTGGTTTAGTAGGCCACAGTGTTCATCAACAGGAAAGCACGTCAGCTTTTTAGGTTTTATTTCCCCTGATTAATGAATTGTTTAGTTTGCTTCCAGCTGCTGTGTAACCTACACTCGCGCTCTTTTTTTCCACACTTACGCAAACACAAACATGCACATGGGCGAGAAGCCTGCTGAGCAATGGGATCGGAGGCAGGTGAGAGCTAATGAGACACCTATTCATCTTCTTAGTGAGGGGTTTGTGTTTGCGCATGTGTGCCTGTGTATTTTTATTTAACATGTTGATCCCTTGGTCTTTTATGCATCCATATCCTTGGTTTGCTTTTATTTGAAAGGCTCCAAGTTTATTACTGCATACCTCACAGGAACTCAGTCACATGGTCCTCCCCCCTCCTCCACATATGTATGTGAGTGCACTCAGTGTTAAGTGTTTTAGAAAGTCCTTACAAGATGCTTCAAGGACAGACTACAGAAGCTACAGTGAGTGTTTCTCACTGTAGCGACTACACTTGTTGGTTAGATAACGGTGTCTCCTGAAGCAATTGGGAATTGATCTGTATCTTTGGGTTCATGCACGCTGCTAAGTACATTGCAAATGCCTTCTCTCGGTCTTTTTTCATCACTTCATCTTTCCCTCTCTTAACTCTCTCTTGTTTCCCGGCCTATATCATGCTCCTTTTCCCCATACTTTACCCCTTTCTCCTGATTCATTTCCCCCTTTACTCTTTGTCTCCTTCTCCTGCAACAGGATTTCAACAGAGCACTCGCCTAAGCTGCAGATCCGGAGTCACAGCTATCTGCGGGCGGTGAGTGAGGTTTCCATCAATAGGAGTCTGGACAGCTTGGACCCGGCAGGGCTGCTGGCCTCGCCTAAATTCCGCTCGAGAAACGAAAGCTACATGAGAGCCATGAGCACCATAAGCCAGGTTAGTGGTACCCTGGGGAGTGTGCCTTTTTGCCAGTGGCCACTGCGGGATCTGCATTTCCATCATTATGTTCTATAAGGCTCCTCTCATAGTATGTACAATCAGGTCACCACCTAGCAACGTGAGAACAGTATTCCCCTTAAGTGAATACTTCAGCTCAGATGATAACGGGCATATTCAGATTGCCTAATTAAACAGAGGGGCATGCACACACCCCCCCCCGTTCTCTTCAACGTGGCATCTGCTATGAAAAAATGATGGATGGTGAGAATTAACAAGCAAACATATGAGTTGTATTGAAATAAGAAAAGAATTTGTTCTATATAATCCCTCAATATTGAACATATTGAGGGATTTTTCAGAACACTGTGGACACTCACGGTAGGACAGGTCTTATCATGGTTGGATTTTGAGCATGGTGCCATACTCCATATTATG
Source organism: Pseudamia nigra (assembly GCA_029823295.1). Lineage (NCBI taxonomy): Eukaryota > Metazoa > Chordata > Actinopteri > Kurtiformes > Apogonidae > Pseudamia > Pseudamia nigra. The sequence continues at coordinate 24,117 of JAQQAE010000336.1, forward strand.
TGGGGTGACAGGGGAACATAGCCTGGGGAAAAGGGGATATCTATTCCCCCAAAAAGCCCAGGGGCAACACTTTGCCTCAGCGGCTGAATGATGGACCTCTGAGACTTCCCTTCAACTCCTGACTTGGAGCAGGCCCAGAGGAGGATGACAAACTGGATCTGCTATCTCAGAAAATGCCATTCAATAAAAAGGTGCTGCAAGACTCGCTATCTCACTCGCTCACCCACTGTGATATTCTATGATCCCGTGTGCAGATATGATGCTCACAAAACAAAAAAAGTACCGGTAGGTGAACATTGGATTGAATTGAGGTCTAAAACTAAGCTCTACAGGATGTACTTAGTGTTTTGACTGCCTACCCCCAATCATTTCACTCACAAACACACGCTTCAGACATCTTATTCCTAATATTCTGCTCGCCATGCAGTCCTCTTCTAGATTTTAAAAGACAGTAGGTAAGTAAAGCTTATCATAATTCCAGAGGTGGAAGTACAATTTCAGGTACTTGACTTTTCTTGGAGTATATTCATTTTATGCCACTTACTAGTTCCTCCCCTCCCTATCCAGCGAGCACAATGTGAATGTGTTGATTTTGAATATTTTGGATAAACTGAAAGATGATGTGCTTTTTCACTGGTTGAATCAAATAAACTTGATTTGAAACTGGCTTTCTCTGAGTTCAAGAATACTTGACTTTTAGAAGTATGTGGCTCTTTTAGAATATGATGCAGTTTGTAGATTAAACTAACATGTAATAAATAAAGTACTTCAAATGTGTGCAACCTTTTAAATGCACAACAGGACACATGAAATCCTGAGGAACATGAATTTAAACATGTCTTGTATGATTGTGAAACAGCATTTTACTGCACATTGGCTACTTTTTTTTCCTTTTTACAGCTATTTTTTTTTTACTTTTGTTACTTCCTGAATACTTCTTCCACCACTGAGTAAAACAATCTAGTGTTTGTAAAGAATACTTTACAAGAGGCACATTAAGGAATGGAATGGACTGCATTTTCCAAAAGAATCCACCCTCACACATCCTAATGTCATTCTGTGACCCAATCACTTTTCACAAATCTGTAGCAAGTGTCGAAAAGCTTTTCATTACTGACCCTGTCTGAAGCATGTTCAGCCCCCCTTAAAACCCCAATGTGCATTAGCAGATGATTTTGTTGTAGATTTGTCCAGTTTGTTCACCAGTTCTTACATTAACACACTGTAATTTGCTTCTGTAACAAATATATTGGTTCTGTTTCATACTGTTTTATAGCCCTGTGAGGTTTTGTTCTACACTTAACCCACCCTTCTGCACTCTGTGAATGTTCTTTTTTAAAATGTACGGTATGTAAATCCTTACTGTTTATGTGACTTAAATATGGTTTAAATCACCTTAAGGCATAACACTGAAGCTTGTAGAAGCAAGACATGCTTCCCTTGTTTTCTCTTTAGTAATTCATTGCCTATTCTCCTTTGTGTTGTACTGTGTGAGTGTGTGTGACATTGCATTTTATTTTTTATTTCTGTTCTCCCCTGTGTATGGGTGTGTGCACTCGCATACGTGTTACTTCATCTGCATGTTTGCGTGTGCATACTGTATGCCCGCATGTGTCCCCTTCACCCCTAGGTAAGCGAAGTGGAGGTGAATGGGCAGATCGAGGCTGTTTGTGAGTCAGTGTTCAGCGAGATGGAGTCGCAGGCGGTGGATGCCCTGGACCTGCCCATGCCAGGCTGCTTCCGCATGCGGAGCCACAGCTACGTGCGCGCCATAGAGAAAGGTTGCTCGCAGGAGGAGGGAGAAGGAGGCGTCATAGTAGCCAACAGGAGGGCCAACTCTCCTCCGCGCACCACTACCACAGTTAGAACTATCCAGAGCAGCACAGGTGGGTAGGCACAAGTGCTCAATTCACAAACTCATGTGCTCATTAAGATGTGTGTACGTACATAATCCATTGCTCATTATAAATTGATATGTGTCCATAGAAAATATGTATAATAGACATGCTGCGTTTAAGTTATGCAGCGTGTGTATACTGTCAACTAGGATTGATAAATAAGTAAGAATTGCAGCCACTGCAGACACCACTAGATTAAATTAAAAGGTCTTTCTTTTAAATTGAAAACCACAGTGTTTTTGGGAAAAGCATGTTTCCTTGGTTAGCTGACCAGTGAGAAGTTTCACTTTACAAAATGCAGACCCAAACCCTCTGCATTATTAGCCATCTGACCCAGTTTTCCTCTCAGATACAATATGATGAATGCAGAACTGTTTTTCCCACATAAGAGCTTATTCAAGCTGTAAATCTCAGTGGATGCTGGGTCTTATTTTAGCCCTCTTGTGTGCCTCATGGTCTGGAGCATTTGGCTTTCCAGCTTTACTGCATGCAGTATTGATGCTGAGTGGAGCTGGCATCCAGCACTGGGTGCCTCTGTGTTTCCCACTGCAAATCCAAATGTCATTCCCTTACATTGTGCACACTGTGCTGGCTGACACTCACTAGTCTTTCTCCTGCATTCTTCTTTAATTGTGCCAATTAAAAGACAGCACTTTCCTCACTTGAGCCAACAAGGTTACAGTCAGCTAATTAAACACATTTTTACTGCAAATTGGAAGAATGGCACAAGTAGTTCAATCCATTAAAGTTCTTACTATTGACTCTGCACAAACATTTGTTTAATGCTGCTTAAAATTGTCTGTAATTGACTTCTACCAACACAATAATTTCCATCTTCATAATATTATAGTAATAGGAAGGTGTTGTCCAGGGTTGTACTCATCACACTGAACATTGACTGCTCAGGATAACAACACAATTAAAACCAATAGAGAATTCAGCTTCCCGTTCTACTGTGTGGTGTTAGTTATTGATCCATAAAAAGAGATAGATAAGAGCAAGAGAGTGACGGTTGGCGCTTCCTCCCCTGGGGAAGGAAGCGGTAATGGAGACCATCTTTCAGGTGTTGTCAAGAGTAAACTTTAGTCTTCAAGCAAGATAGATGCTGTGTAGTGCTGCGTACACTGTCTGTCTGCCTGCTGTCTAATGTCTACATTGCAGTTACATCTGTCTGATCTGTATCCATTTAGCGATCATTTAAAGACAATAATTCCAGCTTTTGTCAGGTATAAAGTGCGCAGAGGTGCGTGTCTGTCTGCAAGTGTGTGATATGAACCACACATGTCTGCAGCCTCATAGCAGTTAGCAATTTAATGAACATTCATTTTTGGTGCCTGGCTGCGTCACATGATGAATGGGTGGTGTGGAAGTGCAGAGAAGAGATATAAGTGTGCCGAGTGGTCACTGATCGTACTGTACAATGTCATGCTGCTGCTTCCTATTGAGGCCAACCCCATGACTGCATGGCTGTTAGCTTCATCTGACCCTTGACCTTTATTTCCTTCCTACCTTCTTGCATCTGAATCAGCTGAGGCTCAAATGAATGAGACAGCGAGAGTGGGACCGGGTGATACATATATTATGAGGCAATGTGGAGAGTAGTTCACTGTGGTTAGTAGCAAAGGTAGAGGATTGCTTCAGATTACTGTCATAGTTCTGCTACTGCACAGTTCATCACTTCCTTAGATCTTCACCACTGAGCCATCAGTCACTGTAATTAATTAGCCACCTCTTCTTTTCCTTCTCCTGAGGGAAGTCTGTGACTGAAGAGTAGCAGAAGGTAGAGAGACTGGAATGAGAGCAGGGATAGAAAGATCCCAGTCCGTCTTACTCTTCCCCCCATTTAACACATGCACTAATGCACAGCTCCCCTCACGAAGTTCTGAAAATTACCAGTTTTTGACTTCTACGTAACTATCACACAGAGCCATAAATACGGGGGGTGGGGGGTTCAGGTGATCACTGACCCCTTAATTACCACCCACTGAAAATCTGATCATTCAGGGAGTTCGAAGAATAAGCTTAGTATTTCCTGTGTATCTGTTTTCAAGTGGAAACAGTCAGAAAAGATTGAGGCAGCTAATGTAGATCATGCATGTTCCTGCCCTGGGCCTGACTTGCTTCTGCTCTATAGAATAAATATAGTCAGATTATTGCTTTTCACCTCCATGGTCTGCTCCTCTTCCACATATTTGAAGAGCCTTAAGTATTCAAACTCCAGCACATATCAGCTTCACATGCAACATATAGGAAAGGCAAACTAAAAGAAATTAACCTTCTGGGGCAATATTTACCTATACAGTATATAAATCCTTGCCTTTTGCACACTGCTTTACATCACTTTTGAATCTTTTAGAATTGTCTGAAAGCAGTTCTCAAAACAAGATGGCTTTCAATTATTTTAGTATGAAATGTCTAAATTTCCTTATTAATATATCTTGAAACAGCTAGGCTTATGTTCAGTATTTTATTGATTTGCGTATAAATGTTTTTATGTCTTCATGTCAAAAAGTCTTCATGTGGGGGCGGCTGTGGCTCAGTAGGTAGAGCGAGTTGTCCAGGAACCAAAGGGTTAGCGGTTCAATCCTCGGCTTCTCATGGCCACAGGTCAAAGTGTCCTTGAGCAAGATACTGAACCCCACATTGCTCCCAGTGAGTGTGACTGGTGTGTGACTGGGTGAATGGAAAGCAGTGTAAAGTGCTTTGAGTGCCGTAGGGTACAAAGGCACTATACAAGTGCAAAAGCATTTACCAAAAAATATGTCATTTTATTCAGAGCAACAGTAAAGTAACATGCCATTTCAAATTTGTATAACTTGTGACATTGAAAATGAGAATCAATGATAGTCCTGCAAAATGAATGTTCAGTATGAAGCTATATAATTCTACATTTATAATTATAACTTCATGAGTCAACTGCCAGTATTCTTGATTTTTTTTCAGAAATGTTGCATTTCAATCTGATTCCAGGTGCCTTTGAGAATGACCTCCACTTTGACCAGTCAGAGCATTTTGTAATTAACAATGAGTGGATACAACACCTCATAGAGTAACAGAGAGGCTCCTGGGAAGCCAAAGAAAAATCCAATCAACACACTTAAATTCTTCCACACCCTCACAGACATATTTTACTTTATAGATGTAACTTTTAAGTGTCAGTATCACAAAGTATATATAGACAATGGACAAACCCTCTGTGACATCACCATAGGTTTCTGAAGAGCCTGGCACCTCTGCTCTATCTCTTCTAATCCAAAACTGAACTAAAATGTGGAGTGTGAGAGGAGCTGAGGTGGATTAAATGAAACCTCTGGCTTGGGTACTCCTGCCAATCAAAGCACCTATACCCTTAGTTATGCACAGATATTAGCATTTACCTCATCTAAATGGACAAGTTATGTAAAAATAATCCCCCCATACAGTAGTGTTCACAGAGGTCGAACTTTTGAGAACAAAACTGTTGTTTGTCCCAGGCTGTACACATGTTTATTTCTACTCTAAATCTGGACATTTTAAGATGGAACTTTATGGGGATTGACTCACTTTTGGATCAAGCCCCTAGTGGACACTGACAGTACTGCAGTTAATTATAGTTCTGCATTTAGCACACAGCTTAGTCATGGAGGTTGTCCCTTGGTCACACTATGGGACCTTTAAAGCAAACAGTAGTTTAATGCTGTTTTATCCGTGCTATATTCTAAGACACATATAATTTTTTTTTTTTTTGGTTCTAATTTTGGCCATGTTCCCCAATGCCAGTATGTTTTTATTAGTCAGAGTAATCTGAAAAAGCCAACAGCTGGTGCTTCCAGTGAGTAATGAGAAGAAAACAGACGAAAGCTAGCAGTGTTTTCCATATCATCTGATTAGCCTTTGTACATGAAATGAATGTGGCATATCATGTATACATAATGAAGATGTCATAACATCACTGGACACTGGCGCTATGCCCTGCTCTGTGCCTAAATGCAGCAGAGGTGGAGAAACGCTGAGCCACACAGTATACAGTGAGCATTTTATAATCTATTCATTACAGGAGTTTGGAGCTCTATCTCTGTAAAGAAATTCCTCACAACTGAATCCTCAGTAATTTCCTGCCAAGTAAACAGTAACAGCTTATTCAGTTGCCTTTATTTCTGTTGTTGTATGCAAGCCGGCACTCACACATGCACACAAACACCCATTTTTATACATTTCACAGGAAATCGGCTGGAAGCGCAAAGTGAGAAGTGAAGACGTTGTTGTGGTGAATATTGCATGATGCGTCTGAAGGATGGTTCAGGCACCGGTTCCAGAAAAACAGTCCACACTTATGGTTTCTGCTCCCACTTGTCCCTACGGCAAACTGCCAAAATATCACACTCGCATACCCACAAAGAGGAGATGTATCAGCTTCTCTTCGAGCTCCTCTCCAGTGTGCCCACTGCGCTGCTCCAGCCAATTATTATTGATGATCTTTTTAATCCTGAGGAAGGAGACCGAAGTAAAAGGCTGTTCTTTGATCTCTTCTCTTTGAACGTCAAGTGGCTGTGGCTGCTGTTGCTCTGCTGCCTCTCTGCCCACACAGATTGACACATGGAGTAACTCGCACAATCATACGCGCACGTTTTTCTATCACCTCAGACAGACATGTTAGTCCCGACATCAGCTCCTTTGGATCGGTTTAACAAAATCTAGAGCAGATCCGCTTTCTAAAGCTCGGTAAAATCCATAGCAATCGGTTAATGTGAGGATTTTGTAGCCTCTAAGCCCCGGCTTCTCCACCCCTCCTCGTCTCCAGTTAACATATTCATCACCTCTTCAGTCTGTTTTGTCTTCCCTTCTCATTGCCTCTTACACAACAGCTGGATCGCGTTTTCCCTTTTTCACCACAGCAATTAGGTGTGTGCATACAGAAGAAGAATTGACCTTCAATTAGAAAGAGTGCGCACACATCTTAAGTCTGGGAAATATGCCATCATTTCTGTTTCCCTTCCTCTCACCCTCGGTTTCCCTGGCTTGCTGACCTGCTGTCAATTATCCAGCCTCATTTTCCCAGCATCTACTTTTCAGAGGTGCGGAGGGATTGGCTGCAAAGTCTTGATTTCCTCCCGCAGCTCCTGTAATAGGCTGCAGAACAATGTTTAATTTAACAGCTGTGAATTTCCAGTAGCCCGGAACAGAGGCCTTTTGGTTCGGTGAAGCATTCCTTAAGCAAGCACTTGCTTGTGCATCATTTTGCTGATCGACTTATCAACACGCAGGGGGATACCTCCTCTCTTTAGCACCATGATGTTCACCAGATAGTTGTAAAGCGTGAATCGTGTACAGTGGGATGCTTTAAAGACAACAGCTGCCCTTTAAGTTAATGAAGACTGGATATGATAGGAAAAACATAAGTTCATAAGTTTTCAGGACACGCTCGTCTGATTTTAATATTTTTATGAGACCATTGCATTTTGGCTGTGACTTTGCTCTGGGACGATCTGTGTAAGCCTGACAGATGGCCCCTGAGATCTTAATGTTAGTTTTATTCATTGTTGGATTCATTTTGTTTATTCATTTCAATTTATGTTGTTGTATTGTTGTGAATGACACATGTATATACCGTGGTATGAAAAAGTTTAGGCACCCCTGACAATTTCTATTGTTTTCATTCATATATCAGAAGGTGTTTGGATCAGCAATTTCATTTTGATCTTTCAAATAACTGATGGACACAGTAATATTTCATCAGTGAAATGAGGTTTATTGGATGAACAGAGAATTTGCAATAAGCATCAAAACAAAATTAGACAGGCACATACATTTGGGCAGTACCAGCACTGGCCACACAGCCCCACAGCATGATGGAACCTCCACCATATTTTACTGTGGGTAGCACGTGTTTTTCTTGAAATGCTGTGTTTTTTTCCACCATGCATATCACTCCTTGTTATGACCAAATAGCCCAATTTTTGTTTCATCAGTCCACAGCACCCTATTCCAAAACAAAGCTGGCTTGACCAAATTTGCTTATGCATACCTCAAATGAACGTTTGTGGAATGTGTGCAGAAAAGGCTTCTTTCACATCACTCTCCCATACAGCTTTTCCTTATGCAGCCTGCACTGAATTGTTGGAGTGATGCACAGTGACAGGGTCTGCAGCAAGATGATGTTGTAGGTCTTTGGAGGTGGTCTGTGGGTTGTCTGATTGTTCTCACCATCCGTCACCATTGCCTCTCTGAAATTTTTCTTGGTCTTCCACTTCTGGTCTTAAGAAGAACTGTGACTGTGGTCTTCCATTTCCTCACTATGTTCCTCACATTGGAAACTGACAGCTCAAATCTCTGAAGTAGCTTTGTGTAGCTTTCTCCTAAGCCATAATGTTGAACAATCTTTGTTTTCAGGTCATTTGAGAGTTGTTTTGATGCCCCCATGTTGCCGCTCTTCAAAGTCAAAATGAAGAACAACTTGAACTTGGCTGCCTTAGATACCTTTTCTCATGATTGGATGCACCTGTCTATGAAGTTATAGGCTTAACAAGCTCACCAAACCAATTTTGTGTTCCAACTAATCAGTACTAAGTAGTTACAGGTTTTCAAATCAACAAAATGACAAAGGTGCCCAAATTTATGCAACTGTCTAATTTTGTTTTGATGCATATTGCACATTTTCTGTTCATCCAATAAACCTAATTTCACATGAAATTGCTGCTTCAAACACCTACTGTTTTATAAATGAAAATACATGTAATAGAAATTGTAAGGGGTACCTAAACTTTTTCATACCGCTGTAAGTTAAAAAGGTACATTTTCATTCTTACACAGGTAATTTATTATCTTACATTTAGGCACAGAATACATTAAAATGTTGATATATGTGAATTCATTTAGTATATTTCGGATGAATTTTCATTTTAGTTCATATTGTTGGTTACTTCATTCATTCCCTTCTTTATTTTCTTCAATATTTCAGTCACTTTACTCATTTTAAGTTAATTTTGCCACTTATGTTGTTTCTTTTGTTTCTTTTGTTGTTCATTTTCTTTGTTTTTCTTCATTTTTCTTTACCACTTGCAATATTTTTTTTCATTTTGTTGCTTATTTTTTGCTCATTTTGTTTATCATTTCCTAGATCATTTTTATTTACTTTCTCTCACTTTCTCAATTAATTTGTTCATTTTTCTGCATTGACTTTGGTATTCTGTTTATTTTCACCAAATTTCTTAATTTTGCTGTTGAATTTTATTCATTTTCTTGATTGTTTTGTTCATTTTTGAATTACTAGTTAAAATTAGATAAATTTTCATTCTTATATAGTTTATAATTTTACATTTAAGCATAGAGTACATTTAAATGTTGATATGCAGTGAATGATATGTGGGTTGAATAATTCTGAATAATTTGAATAATCATTTTCATTTTACCTCACATTGTTGGTTGTTTCATGTATTTGCTTCTTTATTGTCTTCAATGCCCCAATTGCTTTTTTCAAGTTCATTTTATTTGTATTGTGTCATTCACTTCCTTTTGTTTATTTTCTTGATGATTTTGTTCAATCTGTTGTTAAAACTGTTCTATTTTCTTCATTTTTGTTAATTTTTCTAGACAGTTTGTTACATTTTGGTCATTTTTGCAGATGTTGCTCATTTTGTTTATTTTATCATTTTCTTGATCATTTTTATTTATTTTTGTTCACTTTCTTGACTCTTTTGTTCATTTTGTGCATTGATTTGATTGTTTTCTTCATTTGTGTTGATTTTTTTAAATTTTTAATAAATTCCTTATTTCTGCTCATTTTTACTCATTTTCTGTATTATTTTGTTTATTTGTATTCATTTTCTTGAGTAGTGTGTTAATTTTTATTCATTTTCTGCATTATTTGGTCAACTCCAATGTGCCCATGAATGTTATTTCATACTATCATTAAACACTTTCAAAATAATTATGAATTTCACTCATTATATCTACAATTTTTTTCTGTACAATATTTTGCTGTACTTACATTATCACAAATATTTTCATCAAATTCAGAGAACTCCAATGATTATTTCCAATGAAAACAGCCCATTTCAGTAGGTCGCCTGTCACATGTCATTAATATCTTGTGACAATTTCATTAGGATGAACTGACATAATGGGAATGTATGTCACTAAATGTCATTTGAATAAATCTGCACAGATAATACCTGTCATGGGTGAATCCTGTTAGTCAGATATTTGTCAGTAATAGTGAGCAGCTGCCATGAACCAGTGCTGCTTCACAATGCCGTCACATTTATTTTTTTTATTGGTTCAATTAAGGGACCACTAGAAGTAGAAATAACCTACTGTGTGTTTAACCTTTGTATTTACAGGAAAATGTAAATGCAGTTCATTAAGTAAAGCAGTGTTTTATGTCAGACACGAAGGCCATCACATCATTAGTAGGTTTGAAAACACAGTATGCCTACTCATTGGACAAAATGTTGAATTTCAGGATTAAATGCCTCTTTTCAGCATCACTGATAACACCAGAACACTGGGTTCCAAAGTTCAGTGTTTAAAAGGGAAAAAATTGAATGCATGGATAAAGACCAGTGGTACTCAGAGCATCACATAAAGTCAAAGTATCATCTGTCCATCTCTAGTTTTGTTGTTTGTTCTATAGAATGTTGCAACAATATATTTAAACATAATTTGTATTTTATGTACAGTGTTTTACAGCCAGTGGTTCTCAACTGGTGGGTCAAACGTCGATTGTGGACTCGTGCGCAAAGTGTGTGGTTCAAAAGGAAAATGAACAAAAATGTAGAAAATAAGTCAAATGAACAAAAACATGATGAAAAAATTGACAAAATAATAAAAAAATTAACAAAATGTACCAAAAAATGAACAAAACTGTCATTAATTTTGTAAAGCATGTTTTCTTAGAGAGCAAAAAGTTACACAACATTTAGATTTGTATATAAAAACAGCAAACCATGAATTTAAACTGCTTTCCCTAAGTATTTTTGTTGATTTTGTGGATTATGTTCTTGAATATTTTTGTAGCATGCATATATATATGTGTATATAAAAAACCAGCAGTTCTCAACCCAACCAGCAAAAGTGTATGTTCAATGGCTGGGTAACACTAGCAGAGCAGACCCACCAATCGGCTGGAAACCGATAAATACTGCAAGGAGGCATCACACGACAGCGATGCACAGTGGCTGGTGGCTCTGAGAGAGACCACAGCAACCTCCCTGAACAGAATCCAGTCAGCATCACAGTGGCAGACATTCAAGAAAGAGTCTCAGGTGTGAAAAACTGGACAGCACCAGGCCCTGACATGATTCAAGCCTACTGGCTAAAGAAACTTACTGCACTCCATGAGAGCCTGGCAGCACAATGAACCAGCTGCTAAGGGATGGAACTCACCCTGAATGGCTAACCAAAGGGTCCCTCAAAGGGCACAGTCCCATCAAACTACCGGCCAATAACCTGTCTCTCCACAACATGGAAGCTCATGTCAGGCATCATAGCGGCTAAGATAAGTGGGCA
>JAQQAE010000337.1:0-35493 GCA_029823295.1 Pseudamia nigra
AGTGACATGCGTATTTCTCATTATGGTCTCACAAATGGCCTATCAGAGGCATAACTTAATTTGATATAGAACTGTCATGCTGTTAGTCTTCACAAGCTCAAACAGCAAGCACTGTACAGCATAGTTATTCATTTACAAGGCTAAATATCTCAGTCGTCACAGCTAAGCCCAAAAATGCACGTTTCAATCACAGTTTCCAGATTCTCACTGAGTTAGGTTTTCAACCACATTGGTGTCACATTCAAAGGTGATCTGATTCACTTCACGTGCTGCCATAAACGCACCTGGAGCACACTGGTCTCAAACGTCCAAATGTAGAATCGGAAGGAAATGAACATGTTTTATGATGGTATCAATGGGAAACTTCAAAAACTACATGATTGACAAGTGGCACTTCTCTAACTACACCAAACACATTTCAACCCATTCCCCACACTCAAGAATGGCACAAAACTACTTAAATTTAAATTAATACTTATTAGGAACCATCCTCAACATTCTTAATCCGCTTTTCAATACTGCCTCGGAGATGGAGTGCTATGATTAAAAAAAATAAAAAATAAAAACACTTTTACATTCTGTTGTGGATGGACAAAGTTATAGAGGTCACAGTCACACAGGAAAAGAGCCGGAGGGGGAAGTAGTGAGGCCTACGGGATGAAAAATAGAAACACGGACAGAAGAACGAGTGCGGGGGTCTCCACAGACCTGCAGAGATCTGCTTCTGTCTACAACACAATAATACGGCAGGAAGAAGACAGCGCGTCGCATTCCTCTTTCAAAACAATGGGGGAAAAAACATACTTTGTGTGTGTTTAACTGTACATATTTACACACGCACAAACATCCACAGGCAGGAGGATTGGGTCCATGTCAGGGTCTATATCTGGTGATATAATAACGGTTACCTATAGTGGAGAGAAAGCATCTAAGCCTATGTATAAAATCACTGCCCCCTCGCATGCTTTCCTTTTTCAATCAGACGACTGCTCTTCGTGACCAGGAGGAGTTTGATAGTCGAGGTTGTCTCATGCATACGGTGTTAGTGCGTCTACAGTGATTCACGTGCGTCAAAATGATCCAACAAATCCCGTGATGCAGAGAAATATGACGACCTGCTCCTGCCTTCATGGCCCCTTCAAAAAAAAAAAAATAATTTTTTAAACCTGGTAGGGGTGAAAAAGGAGGGTGGCGATGAAGTGAGTAGTGCGAAAGCCAAGCTGTGAGACGTTTAGGACCGGGGAGAGGAGTCGGAGTAGTGGGTCCCGTAGGTGAGGCCTGAGCAGACAGGAACAGCTCGGTCTGAGCTCCCGTGGGTTCTGGAAGCGGACATGGAGCTGGTTTCATCGCCGCCACTCCACTCATCTGCTGGATGACGCTACAGTATCTGACAAGACAGCTCTGTAGATGCTTGTACACACCAACTCACACACACCTCTGCAGATTTCCACTCCAGTGGGGGCGCTCTCCGTTTCTCTTCATCGTTGAGAGTCAATTTAGTTTAATTGTGTTTTTCATTCATAGAAAAGTAGAGACAAGTGTGGTTCCTTAAGGTCTTTTGCGTAGTAGATGTGACTGCTGTTATATTGAAGTCTCCCACAGCTGAGGAGGGAAGAAAAGGAGGAAAACAAGGAAAAAGAGAAGAGCCAATGATTAATGTCTTATTTAATTTGGATGAGTGCCTTGTTTACATAAATTACTCAGCATAATTGAATCGCAGAGTAACACATTTTTTTTGTAGTCTTCAGCATTCATGGGCATAAAAACTCCCAGGTTCTAACGATAACTGACCTAATTTGTAACCAGCAAAGAACAAACCACAGAGCCAGGTTCAGTATAATGACAGAAGACTTAAGTTTCTTTAATTTTTTTAACTTTAAAGGAATTGTTTGGATTTTTGGGGCGGGGTTGTATGTTGTACTTATCTATAGTTAGTGCGTAGTCGGTGGGTACGTGCTGCTCTGTAACAATAGGTTGTGGTCAGTGCTCTACTGTAAATGGAACCATCTGAAATCTGGTGTTTTACTCACGTCAAAAGGCCCACGTGAAACAATCAGTACCAGCATCACACGGCCATGTACAACTCTGTTTTGTGGGGGAATATTACCATATATTCCAGATTACAAGTCGTGTTTTTTTTGCATAGCCTGGCTAGGGGAGCGACAAATGCATCAGAGCGACTTGTATGTTAAAGAATTTCGAGTATAGGGTGTTTGTCACACCGACAGCCGCTAGAGGGCGCTCTAGGCTTGTGTACCTTCATCTGCCACATCTATATTACTGACAATTTAAAATGTAGACATTACCGGTAACAACCGTACCTGCCGTCAGCTTAACACTGAACGTGTCAGTGCCGTCACCCGGTGAGGCGGGGAGGCGAGCCGCGAGGTCAAGCGCGCGAAGCGTGTCCCCTGAACAAATGCGACCTGTTCTGCACAGCGACTAATACAGGTTTTTTTCTTCTTCATTATGCATTTTTTGGCTCATGCGACTAACATTCCGGAGCGACATATCACCCGGAAAATACGGTATATGTGAATCTTCACATCTAAAATTTTGAACAAGTTTTTGTTAAATTTCTTCCACTTAGTGGTGGTTTCATGCTGCAGTATATCTGGTTGCACACTATGTCTTTACCTACGTGTGTTGCATTTCCCTTCATAGACATGTATCTGAAGCTAATTTTATTTTTTAACATCTTTCTTCCTTTTAGTCTTTTGTAACTTGGTCTGAAATTTTGAAATGAAGCCATCTTCAAAATGTTTTCCTAGTGCACATGAACTGAACCATGATTTAGTTTGACCACCTACTTTGGTCAGAACAGAGCCCAGCTGTTTGGTTTGACCTGTGGTTTGGGAAGGTTTTATCAGCTACAGCTTTGGTTTGAACCACACTTAAAAGTCAGAAAGTTTATCAAACAAGGTAGATGTGAAAATGCCCCTGTTGACGAACATATCATTCATCTGGCAAGTTCAAGCTACATTTAGCTAGCAACTGTAGCTTATCTAACCACAGGATAACTGAGGACAGACAGCCCACGTTTCAGAATCAGACTTTAACATCTGGTAGAATTTTTAAAAATGAACAGGCCTACTAGCTTGACAACTGTGAGGTTGTACGCCAAGTTGACTGGCAGGATGTCGGTTCAATCGTCAGTATTGGTCGGCCCTAAACAATCAGCTACTAGCTAGTTTACCAAAATCATACACTGCACCTTTAACTTTTACTGTCCTTTTAAAGGGGTAGCATGCAGATTTGAATAGCTTTCAGTGTTGAAGATGCACATTGCAAAAAACTCAGTTTATCTGTCCAAGTGGGTTTCGAAGAGTCCACAGTGGCTGCAAAAACTGTGTCGGCCCTCGGCACAAACTGGACTGTGTTCTAACAAAACCACAGTGGCTCTTATTCTCAGGTGATTATACACATTATATTCCTTTTCTGCAAGTAAAATCCTATGCACTGCACGTTTAAGTACCATCTGATTTCTCATTTAGCTGCAGAGATTGTGGCATAAATGAGATTTAACACTTCAGATTGGCTCTTTTCCAATGATGATTTAGGGTCTCTTTGTAATAATGTAGTATAACACGTCCTGTTCACAGCAGTTTTCTCCATTACAGTACAATTCTGTGTCCATAATGGCCTTACTCATTTCTTATTGTATTTATGACAGGACTCACCCTGGCACTCTGCCTGTTGGCTTTCCTCTGGTCATCGGGGAGAGGGGGCATGGGGTAAGGGTATCTCCTGCTGGATGCAATAGATCCTGTAGATGAAGTAGGAGACTTGGCAGGAGATAGCGTCCTGAGAAACAGAGGAAGTGACATAATTAAACTACTGTCCCCTCTCTTGTGGCTGGTGTAGGATTAAGTTGACCAAAGACACAGACGAACAAATGAGGTTGGATTCAGAGCCGCTACGCTATTGTTAGATCTGTGACTTTGGTTCAACATCCTCCATGAGCTGCTCTAATTTTGACCTTTTTAGAGATTACTCCTAAAAGCTAAGATTTCTGTCACCAACACCAAAGACAGAGCTACTGTTAAGAAATAAATCAGCTCAGCTTTTAGGGGAAACCTCTGCACCCCTTGTACACAGTTCCCAGCAGGGGTGTGGGCATTGTCACAGTTTCCTGCAACCCATGTGCTTCCACCTGACGCAATGTTTCTTTTTCTACATCAGGCACTGACTCACCAAAGACTCTGTTTCTGTGCAGTTAATTTGACTTTCCACATGTACCCGAGCCAGAAAATTTGGATTAAAATGATTAAATGGGAGCTGTGAGTCAAGTGTGATGAGGTGGCTGAGACGGTAGACCAGACCGGAGCTGGGAACAAAGGCCTGACAGAGACTCGGAGGGCGAGGTCGTGTTCAATGAGGAGACGCTGCCCCGTGTGGAATACACTGCTCTGTGGACGTCAGAAATGTCTACATCAGTCAAAGTTGTGGAGAGAGTGAGGAGGCAGACGGCACCGTGGGATCAGAAGTACTTGGGATTGCACTGTAACAAACTTAATGAATTAGCATAATAAATGCGTGAAGATGCTTGAAATCCTACATTATCAACAAGCTTACAATGAATTTGATATTACAGAAGTTTTGTTACAAAATCCAATCGTGTGCAGCACAGAGCACAGTCCAGCTAATTGGACCTTAAATTATTCACCAAAAAGGTTGGACAACAATTTCAGGATCTGTGTCTAGATACCTGGTGTGTCACCGTGATTGCTTGCACATTTTTTAACCAATACACTTGAATCTTGCCATGTTTATTGATAACTTATTGGGATAGGTGGCACCATTGCTTTTCGATAGGGGGCGCTACCACTCAATAATGTCTGAACGATTTAGTCAAAACGTACCATAGTTATTAAGCTTTTGGAAAAGGTGGAGCTTCTGCTTGTAACAACAAAATCTGCCAGTGGCTGAAACAGTTTAGGTGAAACTTGCCACGGTTGCCTTCATCCTGGAACCTAAGAGATTCTTTGACCATGTGAATAGTGCATCTCCTTCCAACTTTTGTGATGGGTGGCGCTGCTCCTTCCTGGTAGGCGGTACTGTTACTCGTAATGCAAAAGATTAAATAACTCAAATGTGTGTTGTAAGCCCATCACTGCCCCTGAGCAAAGCACCGAGTAACATCTACAGTAGCCCACTGCTCCTAGTATAGGATGGATTAAACGGAATCCACTATGAGGATCAATAAAGTGAGGAAAAAAAGGTTTGAAATCAATTTATTGACCACCATAATATCTATATGCCTCCTCTTGGGATAGATAACACTATTTTTGGCAAATACTTTGTGATTGTAAAGTAAATGCACAACCTTTAAGAGATTTGTTTATGATTAAGGCACATTTCAAGACTATGAGTGTCTTGGTCGTGAATTTCTCAACTCAGCTGACCACGAAAGAGCAAATTAATGCAGGATGTGTCAAAATTCTGCCTTCAACTAAGATTATCTCCTAGTGTCTGACTCATCTTTAACCCTTTATCAGGCAAGAAACCATATATGGTAACTTCTGCAGGCTTTAAACATGACACGCCCACGTTGATATTTTGGAAAGTTTTCCCGACAATGTGTACGTAAGGAGTTTACTATTACTCTCACCATTTCTTAGACTTACTGCAGTTGTGTGTCATAAGTTCCATATGACATACCGTGTGTTGACTGGTTCCTTTATTTGTTTATTTATCCACATTATTACTTGGATTTTTTTTTTTTTTTTTTACCCTAGGTGGGCAATAAACCTCATATAAAGACAACAATTCTTCTTATGTCCACCAATAACAATAAATGAACAATAAAGGATTAAGGATTGCTATTATAAAACTGTCTAGCATCAGTCTTGATCTGTGCAAATGTGACAGATTTCTGTATAGACGTGGAATGATTGTGTGGTTTAGTTGTACAGACACTTCATTTCAGTGATTTATGTGATGACGTAAGTGTTGGAAGTGCAACTGTAATCTTACTTCTGAAACCAGGCTGCTGAACACGACCCCCTCATCTTTCCACTCTTTGACTATTTGTCCTCTAATAGATGTTATAAGAGGTAGGAATGTGCACCTGGACACAGTGAAGGTCTATAGATTACAGCACTTATTGACAATGTTGGGTGTGTAGTTTGAGGAGGTGAAGAAACAGTTAGTGTGTGGGCGTGAACTTTCTTGTGGTTTGGTATCAAGGAAAAACCACATGCCTTGTGATCATCTATAGACCTTGGATTAAAGTGGTGCCTGCAGCAGTGATGATGCCAGAACGGCCCGCGAAAAAATGTGCTGTCACACTGACATCATACTGAGGCTAAGGCACGTGAGGTGGGGGGGGGCATACTGACGGAACAACACTCAACATGCAGAGGTAAGAGGGAGGAGAAGCAAAGAAGGGATATAGGAAAAGAAACGGGAACAAAATGGTCGTATAATCTAACACTAGCGCAGGAACTGATTGCCGTCAGTAATTGATACCAGAAAAAAACTGATATTAAAGGAAAAAAAAAAACAGCAAAAACTTAAGACATACTGAAAGCAGAAGATCTCTTGTAATGTCCTTTTTGATGCCTAACAGCAACCCCTTGAAGGCGTAACATGCCACCTACTGGTAACAGTCTGTCCGAAGCAAAAAAAGGCTGTACTTGATTATCTCCTACTCTGATTGATCAAACGGTAACTTAAAACAAAAGTGAGGGGTTTTAGACAAGCGTGTGGGGTACAGGGCATGGTCTGAGGTAATACCTAAGATAAGGTCCTTGAGTGTTTCTATTCACATCTTCTACCCATTTAGTTACATCATAAAACTCTGTTTTGAAGCGAGGGGTTAAATACCTGTGGGAGGGGGAAGGGGTTGATGGACACAACACAAGGAGGGGGGGTGGGGAGAAGAGAGAAAAGGAAGGAAGGAAAAGAAACGAAAATGACAGAAAATCTCCAGAAATAAGCACGGATGGAGGAGAGAGGGAGAAGGAAATATTTTAGGAAAGCAGAGCAGAGCAAAGACATCCTGAACAAACACCAAGATGCACTCGAGAAAATGGTGAGAAGATGGCAGACAGACCTGTGAGGTTTCAGATGAAAACAGCACCATGAAAATCACAAACAACTGTGTCACGTGTTACAGGCTCAGTTGCATACGGGTCACATGTCACATCATTCCAAGCAGTTGCTGCCGCTCAGTCAGTCTCATGCTGGCAATGGGAACAGATGCGCTGCACACTGCTTCATATGCCAAGACCTTCAAACCCGCAAACAAACCAACAGGCCGGGCCGGGTGGCCGCCGTGCACACGGGTCACTGTCCAGTCAACAGGCTGATACAGACAACGCAGGCTGTGAGACGTGTACGTGTTGTTCCGGACGTTCTGCACGACCTCACAAGCCAGAAGAGCTCTGAGGTGGTCACACGGCAAGGTGATGTGAGTCCTGCGTCCTGTCAGGTATCAGGCTGGCGAGGCCTCGATTTCAAACCTCCATCACTCCCAAAAAATAGGCTTTTTTATTTACAACTACACTGCAACTACATTTAAAAGGATTACGCTGGCAATATTTAGCGTTACTTGAGCGTAAGAGTAGTAGCGGTGTAAAAGTTCTGCATGAGGGTCCATCTTTGGCTGATTTTTTTTTCCTACCTCTGCAGAAGTTCAGAACAGAACCATGGACTTCGGCTTCTGATTGAGTTTATGTTTATACGTTACTGCCAGACACATCCTTTTCAATCGATTTCATTAAAAATGAAAAATGGCAGCTTGTTCATTCATTTTTAAGAGCATGCGGGAGAGAAGGTGGATTTTAAAATACGTGGCATAATAAATGACAGGACAAGCTGCAAATATTCGTTCCAGGAAAGATGGCTGGACCATTGACTAATCAAGTGTCAGCACTAATAGGTTTTAAATTTTTAAAATTAATTTCTATTGTCATTGATAGCGATTTATTAACTCTTCAATAATCCCAGGTATTAACTAAACCCAGAAATGCTATATTGTGTAAAAAAAAAGTGCTATTTTTCCCCTGCAAACAGATAAATCATTGACTGTTTCTCGTCCGTGCTCAGTACACTTAAAATTGACAAAAAATAATCCCAGTTACGGTTTTAGAGAACAGCACAACACCAGAACTGCATTAGTAAAATTTATTAATGATCTTCTGGTGTCTTCAGATAATTAATTAATGTCTGGACTATGATTGGTGCTATGCAAATTGAACTGGATTAACAAATACACCAATATTTTTGGAAAACTGTTTATGTTGGAGCATAGAGTAGTGAAGAATTTTTTTTTTTTTTAGGTTCGTTAGGTGCTATGGAAGTTTTTTTTTGACTAAAAGCTGCACATTTAGCATCTTTTTAACCTTTACTATTAAGAAAGAAACATGAAATAACTTGACTTTTGCAAATGACAGACGACCTCTGCTTCACAGACGCTTATTTCTAGAAAAGTAACACTGTCTCTCCAGCTGTTTTCAGTTTCAGTAGCTACGATGCTACATGATAGTGACGGGAAAATGTTTGCAGACTGAAGTAAACGTAGAATAATAACGCCAGCCTCATCCTCAACACTGTCTTTGGCCTGTTTGCAGCTTCCACTCTTTATGCATCTGCCTCATGTATGATGTTCACTGACTTCAGACCAGTTTACCACAGGCAACTTACTCTGTGGAGTTTGAGCGAGCGCGAAACTTCTTTCCTTTCAGTTTCTTACGATTACCACTCAGATTTCCTGTTGGGAAACACATAAACGGTAACGTTAGGCGTGCGTGTTGTGGAGTTGACTTTTCACGCTGTGCAGGTGGGGATCGGCGCGTTACCTTGCCACGAGTTGCTCCTCGGTCGACCGTTTTCACAGATGTCAGAAATGTGTTTGGCGTCGGGGATTCTTTCACTCCACGAGTGGGACAGGCCATTCGATCTGCACACATACAGCGTGGACAACATACCATCAGTGCAAATAATGGAACGCTTTTACAGATGTGGAAATGAGGGGAACGCCGAGGCAGATGAAGGAGAAGATGAAGACACGGTTGGAGCAGATGGAAACATTCTGAGCTGTTGCAGCTCAATGTGACAATATGTGAGAAATGGAGCATGAAGAAATATTCACTGCTCAATTTCCCACTGGCACGTTTTTTTTTATCAGTTTGGAACATTTTGCTTCCAAAATGTTCACAGAGTAAGGCATGGAATGAACGCCATGATTTAACAAAGCATGGCATGAGCACATACATGTACTGAGCTTGTCTATGCCAGTGAATCAGGAAAACAATCATTGCTGCTGTTCATCTCATTTCACACACACACACTCACACTCACACATCCAGCCAGCGAATGAATGAATGAATGATGATGAGATGGCACACCTGAAGCCAAACACTGAGAGGTTCTGGGAAATGGATGGGATGGAAGGAGTGAAGGACAGTGTGCAAAGCTGCAGGTGGGACAGGCAGGCTGACCTCTTCTTGGAGCTGCAGCCTGAGTTTGTGCTGACGCCTGGAGGCATGTCACTGTAAAACGAGTCAGCGTCTCCAGGCTTTGTTACATAGTCGCCTGGAGGCATTTGTCTGGAAATACACAACAATCCTTTTCACGTGGGAATTTATACAGGAAACATCAGATGAAATCGTGACAAATTACTTCAAAACGTGATGTTTGACTGAGCAGACGGCGTCGTTACATTCCATTTCATTAAATTATCATTTTAGAATTAAAAAAAGGTAAAATATTTGCTTAAATGTGAAGATTTGATGCTTTTTGTTGTTATATCTGATGTGAAACACTAATTTTTAGAGTGTGATGTATCTAATGGAGTTAAGGATCCTGAATTCACTTTGGGCTGAAAGAAGATAAAACAATGGAGGAAATAATCTGAAACAGATAATTAAGGACATAATTTTGGATTTGTTACTTGCACACCTGGTAATCTTTGAGTACAACATGCAGAGAGGGGTAGTACTCAAGTACAATTACTTACATACATGCACTTGAGTAATATTTTCCAAAAGCCTAGGTGTGCTTTTTACTTCTACTCAGTTACATTTAGATATGGCTCAGTGAATAGGACTAAAATTAACAAAAAAAAAAAAGAAAAAATATATGAGATCCAAAAAATGAGCACAAAATGAGCAAATTAATCAAGTAAATTAACAGAAATTAACAAGCTAAGCAGTAAAATGATCAAAGAAATCAAGTAAATGAACAAAATAATTTAAAAATGAACAAAATACACAACAAAAACTGCAAAAGTAGAGAAAAATAATCAAAGAAATTAATAAAAATGTACAAAATCAACAAATACACAACAAATTGAACAAGTAAATTGACAAATATGATCAAAATAACCAATAAACCTAAGAAAAAGTCAACAAAATGCACAACAAAAATGAGCAAATATGAACAAAAATAATCAACTAAATAAAACATGTACAATACAACCAACAACACTGAAAATAAAATTTAAAAAAATACACAACAAAATGTGCAGACTTGAACAAAACAGTCATGTAAATTAACAAACATGGTCAAAATAAGGAATAAAGCTGAACAAAAATCAACAAAATCTGCAAAGTCATCAAAACAATGAAGGAAATCAATAAAACTGTACAATAAAATCAAGAAAGCAATGCAAAAGTGAAAATAACCAATAAACAAAAACCAGTGTAACAAATTCTACATCATGACATTACTCGCTGCTTGAGAAGTTTTTTTTATGCCAAACTTTTTTACTCTTACTCAAGTACTTATTTTAATGAGTACTTCTGCTTGAGTTACTAAATTTATGACATAGCAGTACTTTTACTTGAGTACTGTTTACTCTACACACGTCTGACAACATATTTTGGGGCAAACAGAGGCCTGACACTGAAAAAAAGCCATATTTCTGTCTATTTGTTTTACATAATCTACACAGAAGAAAAGCCTAATCGTTCACACCGGAAAACATCGACTATTTCTATCACATAAAAACTCAAACGAAACACAGAAAGTAGCGTTAAAGTCGGCAAACCGGCAGAATCGTCGGTGAACCCCGGACTCAATATAACGTTTCTGTTTGTAGCTCCTGAAAAAAAAAAGAAACAAACAGAACCAGAGCATCCTCGTTAGAGCCGTAACAGTGACGTAACTTGTAACGTGTGTTCAGAGCATCACGTGTGCAGGGTAACTCACTTGTAGCACCAGGCCGTCACCGCCAGGATGAGAGCGAGGAAGAGGATGGAGCCCACGATGGCCCCGATGATGATGTTGGTGCTGGTGATACCTGAGACAGAAGGAGAGGGAGGGGGACGAGGAGAGCAGAGGGGAGGAGGGAGGCACAATGTGCGTTAATTGAATCTTTTCCTTCTATTTCCCAAGTAACAAGGACACACGGGGCTGCGCAAACCACAAAACACTGCAGCAGGACAACAAAACACAGCACACTTAGCAGGAAAAGTGTCAGAGGAGAACAACGGGGGGGCGGGAGGGGGGGGTCCATCTTCTGTTACTCTCTGGGATGAACTGATACATACAGCATATACTTTAAAATTCATCTTTTAACCCAGTGATGGTCGGACTTAACCGACCCAGGTGAGCCGAGTTTGTTGCGAGAGAGGAAAAGGAACAGGAAAAAAAAACATTAAAGACACAACAAACACAATGAGAAGGAACTCGAATCTGACCTCAAGTCACTCCGTCAAAGACATCGGCCTGTCGACAAAGAATGAGTGTGAAAAGAATGACAAAACTGAAAAAAAAATAAAAAATATGACATGCATGGTTTAGTGAACACACATTGATTAAAATGAGCAAAGTAAGCCAACATGGAAGCTAAAATGCATCGAAGTGGATAAAAAATAACAAACAGAAGCTTAAAATATGTATATGTACGTATATGTGGGGTGTGCTCGGTGGAAGGGTGAGGTTTGAAACGAGAGACACAGAGGAGGGCGCGACGGAGAGGAGTGGAGGGCGGCGGGTCGAACCTGAAACGCTGGCTGTCGGCCCCACCACCAGGTAACTGAACGGAGACGTGGAGTTGCAGTCATCGCCTGCCCAGCCCAGGTAACACACACACTTCAGCTCGTTACTGCACACCTGTCACAGACACACACACGAGGAGAACGCAGGTCAGAGACGCAAAAGGACGTCATGCACCTGTCTTTAAATCTACAAATCTATCTGCGGTGCCGCAGCAAACAGAACTAGTCATACTTTTCATTCAGTTGATGACACATTGTTATAATTAATCAACGTGGGTTTACAGTGACGTTAATGATATAATGCTACCTGGATTAACACGTTTCCCACCCACCTCAGCTGCACGACTTACTGGGCATTTATTTGAAGAAGACTTGTATTAGAGGGATGTATTTTCCTCTGTTTAATGCCGTGCAGATCCGCACACTTAGCTTTATCAGTTTCCAGTTAAAAGCCGTCCAGCTTTTCAGTGGAAAATATCAGCATTAGGCTGTATTTATGGAGCAGAATCAAGGCCAGCTCAACATCAAACTTGCTCATATTATAACATGCAATACATCAGTTTCCAGCTAAAGATGTCTAAATTACAGAACTGCTTTTACTTTTTTTTTTATTTTTATATATATGCAACTAACAAAAGTTTATAATTTCATTGCTCTGATTTTTTCCCAAAAGAATCTCATCCTTTTTTAAATGTATTCAGACATGATACAATAAAGTTTTTTTTTGTTACAGTTTAGCACTTCAGCAGTATGCATGGCAAAATTTGTAATATGTGTATTTTTCTGCTTAGATATGGTAAATGAGCACAGAGTGCCTGATCCCCTCTGGATTTTTGAGTAAATATGTATATAATAAACCTCATATTATGTTTTATTGAAGTGTGAGAGTTGTTTTCAGAGTGGAGCAAAAATTCAAAATTTAACATGAGCATAAGAATGTTATTAAACATGCAGCAAACTATTCGTTGAAATTTTTTGTTGGGAACTGCAAATTATGCCACTTTGCATAAGGCAGAGCAACTTGACACATTTTGTAACTTTCCCTTGAACTTTCCCCTTAATATTTTTTTAGGAATTTTTTAGTTATTGCACTTTAAAATATATATTAATACCTAGTGAATATTTGTAACAAACACAAATGCAAGTTAATTAGTTGCTGAATTATATGCTTCTGAACATGCTGCCCTTGATTATGTGTAATGTGGATTAACATTTAAATATTTGGCACAAAATAAACCTCTATTTTATGAGGGTGATGATATCATTGTTTTAAATAAATGGATCATTTAAATGATTGTACGATTTGTCTATTTTTAAGGCGTGAATCATACGAAAGTCGGCGTCTTGCTGCGAGTTTTGATGTTTGCCATTAAACATCAGCGGTTTTGTCACCGGAGGGGACGGTGGATCAGACACAGAACAGAAGGCGGATCAGAATAACCTGGTCCCGTGCGGGTTGTACATGTGTGTGTTTGTACCCCGTGTCCAGAGCAGATGGTCTTGTCGGTGGTCCCGGGGCACGTGCTGAAGTTGAACTGCTGCATGGGGAGACATTTGTGGTTGAAACAGATGTGGTCTGTCCCGCACGCCGTCCCGTCCTCGACGTAACCCAGGTCGGTGTCTCCGTTGATCATCACATGAGCCCCACTGTCACACAGCAAAGGGACGTGACATGACAAAGGCTGCGTGGATCTAATGTAAAGGTGTTAATACCTGCAGAATGTACAGTATTTATGTTTTAAACGCGGACCAGGGTGAGTTTGAAGGCGACTTGAGGATAATGACAGAATATACATTATGCTCAGTGTTTCTCAAACTTTTCTCCTTAAACGCCACTTTTTAAAAATGACAATCGTAATCATGAAAAGAAGTGAATCTGAGCTTAAGTGAATATTTTAACCATGTTAACAGCAATGTCATGATATTACAGAGCTCACAAGCCTTTTCTCAGGAGATACATTTGATAAATCACAGCTTTGTTTTGCACCTTAGAAACAATACAATTTAGTCATCAGAACTTCAGTCTTCAAATATATATATATATATTTCAATGTTATATCACTCACCACTCAGTGCAATACTTCCCTGTTTACTCTGTAAATAACTTAAATATTTTATAAGTACCGTATACTGTACCACCGTACCATACTGTATATTGTTGCCTATTTTATTATAGCCTTTACTGCTTATTGATACTGTTTGTTTCTCATTTTTTAATATTTTATTCCTGTTTTTTATGTACATGTATAGTTTTTTATAGCATGTATCATGCTGCCCTTGCTGCTGTAACTCTGTGAATTTCCCCACTGTGGGACTAATAAATGTTTATCTTATCTTATTTCTTGCATACATTTTTTTTGATACTTGAAATGCAAATTTAGTTAAGGTCTCCAATAAAATCTCCTGTAACCCTGTGTGTTCTGAGCCAGTGTTTTGGAATGGATGATCTACCTCATGATGTACCGTATTGCTGATACCTGGGCTGGTGATGTTTAATAGATGGTATTTCTTTGACAAAGGGTCTTTTAAAAGTCTCAAATCCAAAATCTGAAAATACCCATGAAGGTTTCAAAATGGTTTGGATCATGGTGTGTTATTTTTTCAAAGTTGCATTAAGCTATGTGTACGGCTCAAATTGTAACCAAAATTCAAATCAAGACCAACATGGACCTAATGTGTGCTAATGAAAACTGTCAGAATTTATCAGCACACGTGAGTTTTCTGCCCTTCCAGACATGGAATGGATCTCAAATTGTATTTCTGGACTTTAAAAGTCTTAACATGAATTGCGATGTGATGGATGTACAGTACCTGCAGTCCAGAGAGGCACTGTGCCGTGCGACTGTGAATGACGTCAGGCCTCCCTGCTGCTCCCCCAGCCGAGGGCCAGGTGAGATGTTGGAGCACAGCAGGTATCCACAGTGAACATCCCTGAAACACAAAGGTGCAACTAAACATCTGCCGTGGGCGGGAACAAGGCAGAACGGCACGCTTCGCACACACACAGAGGACACGCTCACTGTTTGTTGCACTGGATCCACGTGTCCTTGTCCTTCCCACAGTTCCCCTTCTCCGTCCCCTCGATGTTCAGCTTTTCGTAACAAAACTTGTCGGCAGCTGTTGCCTCTGAGAAAAAACATGACACGACGACGAAAAATATCACGGCTGAAACAACTTCATCGTTCCTCAAAGATCTGTTTTGTTAGAGGGAAGCTGATGCACTCACTCTCTCCCCAAATGTACTTGCACTGTCTGTCTTTGGTTTTGCAGCGTCCATTGAAGCAGCGACCCTGAACAGAATATATAGTGTCACCGTGCAGTAGTAAGGCTGGTCTTTTTCTAAAAAAAAATAAATAAATACCATAAAACATTGTGAATTCTAATGAAACATCTTACCTGGTCCTTTTCACAGGTGTAACCATCCATTTTGTGCACATTTGGTGGACACTGAAAAACACACCAGGTTAAACACCATTAGGAGATTTGGTTTATGTCTCCGTGTGTGGTTTATGGCACTTTGTTTTTTTTTTGAAGCTCAGACTCACATGACCATAGTTGCCAGTGCAGTTTTCTGGGATGTCACAGTCGTTCACTGCATCTCTGCAGACAACACCCATGAACTCCATCTGCAGCAGCAGCACCACAGTAATAAAAAACACCACAAGAACCGCGCATTATCTCACAAAAAACACACTCCAACATTCCTTCCTGTTGTTGCATTGGTGATTAAACTTTTTTATCTTGCATTTGTCATTCTGAGCAGATGTTTGTAGTCTTGTCTGTACCCGGTTCAGGACTCCGAGGGCTGTTTTGTACCTGACAGTTGTTGCAGCAGAGTCCGTTGCTACACTTGGAGCCTTGCGTCAAGGT
Source organism: Pseudamia nigra (assembly GCA_029823295.1). Taxonomy (NCBI): domain Eukaryota; kingdom Metazoa; phylum Chordata; class Actinopteri; order Kurtiformes; family Apogonidae; genus Pseudamia; species Pseudamia nigra. The sequence continues at coordinate 15,819 of JAQQAE010000337.1, forward strand.
GCACTTTTTGCAGCAGTTCTCACCTTCTCTGGCACATTCCTAAAAGATAAAGCAAAAACTGATCCTAAATACAACGTACATCTGTCTTTAACATAACATAACAGATTATTCTGAAAGAAAAACTACAACATGACCCATTTGCACTATTGGAGACCAACTAGTTTCATGTCATGACATTATGTACTCAGAAATCACCAAATTTATAATGTAATCTGTTACTATTACTGAGATATAATGTATCTTTAAAAGAGTAGGATGATATATAAAGAGCTTTCATTCATTTTTAGCATTGTTTTTGATTCATTCCCTTGTTTCTACATCTTTCAGTGCTGGAAATTAAACAAAAATTTCCTTTCAAAATTGGAAAAATACATTTAATCAATGTTTGACAGACTTTTCAGATTTATTGGTGAGTTTAAAATACACTCAAAGGATTTAATAACACACCACTCCAATTTTTGGCCTATTTTGTGAAGAGCTTTTCTCAGTTAATAAAACTAGTTTTACAAATGCATATATGGTTCATTCCAAACATGTGGCCTTTGGTCACACCTGACTGGCTCCGGTGAGTAGTCCTGTGTCTCAGAGCACATTTTTGTTGAAGAACTCACAATGGCTCTGTGCAATGAATCCCAAATGACGACTCCGCTGTCAAACACTGCCAACTCGATAAAAAGGCACCAGAGCTTTTGCAGAAAATGAGTCTGCATGTTCTCCATGTGTCTGTGAGGGTTCTCTCCAGGTGCACCTGCTCCCTCCCACAACCAAAAACATGCACTAGGGGTGAGGTGACGTGGTCACTCATAGGTATGAATGGCTGTTTGTCTCGATACGTCAGTCCTGTGATAAACTCATCCAGGGTGCATCCTGCCCTCGCCCTCAGGCAGCTGGGATAGCCCTCCCCGACCCTCGGGAGGATTAAGGGGTAGAAATGAATGAATGAATTAATGACATCTATAAGAATGCCACGACTGGGGCAACTTGACCAGGATCATGACATTGGCGGACCACGTGTAACAACCAGAAACCATGAGCGATATATATACGCGTCTTACGCCTCGGAAACCGGTTCCGACCCACTACTGTCACAGCAGCAGAGAGTCCTGGCGATAGACCAGTACATGCAAAGACACACCATGTTACTTCAACAGTGTTTGGTGCTGACAGTACGTATGTTTCTTGACATTTTTGGTCCTTTTTTGATTAAACAACTGATTAATATTCATTAAAAGGTAACGTGGAACAATACACGAGTGGTCATTTGCATACAATACAAACTACATCTGTGATGTTGCAAATAAATGTAGTGGTGTGTTATTAAAATCCCTTGAGTGTAGTTCAGTTTATTTCATTTTAGCAATCTGTAACCTATTACATCTCAAAAACGTTTTTTCCAAACACTGTTCATTTGTCTGGATCGTTGTCTTAACTGTTGCAAACAAAGCTCCTTGATGTGTCCAGTGAAATAATTTCCGACTTTAAATCATCTATTTTTAGACAAAGTCTGACACAGCGGGTGTTTTTGCTTTCGGATCATTAGCACATCACTTTGACCTGAGTTAATTATCACATCAGCCTGTGTGAAGCCTCCAATTTGCATCTGCCCTGTTTGATTTGACTCACAGCTGGACTCCCACAGTCGCACTCCTCTCCCGGCTCCACAAACCCGTTACCGCACACTGGCGGGTCCAGCAGCTGACAGAAAAAAAGAGCAAAGTTAGCATTCGCCCCCAACGCAGAGGCATTTGTGTATTCGCCGTGTGTGTTCGAATGCACCTTCAGAGGTTTGTTGAACAGACAGGCTCCTCCGCCGCTGTTTAGGAAGTTGTGGTACTCCTCCACGTTGCAGTCAGAGAACTTCTTAGGCAAGTAGAAACTGTTCAAGACAACCACAGAAGCGTTATGTCACTACCACAGCTGAAACACACAGCTTCTTTAGACAACGCTGGAAGAGAGCAGCCTCGACTCGAAAAACACTGGTTTAAGCCAAAATCTTGGTATTCCCATACCTTCATATCTTTAGACCTTACTCATTTTGTATTTCAAACAGGAATCATACTAAAAATTTTACTCACAGTTCACAGGAGCCCCTTAAAAAAGATGAGGACAGATACAAAATATATGTAGCTAAGACTGTGAAGGATGTATGGACGATGTACTGTAACTGAGTTTCATCTGCAAATGAGCTCGGAGAAATCATGTGGATGATTCACTTTAGAGCAATTATTGCATTGTCACTTTTCCGTGTATCGAGTCTATTCAGAAAAATCAGACTCTCCGTGTTTCTGCTCCGGGTTTGTTTCATTTTGTTCCTTTGTGTAACACATTCTCCAGGAGCCCAATCAATCAGCCGACTTCAAAATGTTCATTCTTCCAGTGATGCCATCCCATACCTGAGCATAAGTTCAATATTGTGATCATATTCTGCACTGCCAGGCTTAATGCTGATCATAATATTTCACACGTTCGTTCACACAGGAGACAATGCAATAACAGAGTGACAGACTACTGCTACCGAATGTCATGTAAAAATGAAGCTTCCTGTGGACATAATGCTATAATCTCTAAGGAGTGAATGGTCGATGCAGCACACTACAATATTTTAGAAAGATTTCATAAACATTTAAGATCAGTCTGTCATTTGTGCTATGACTGAATCCTGTTAAAATCTTGTAGTGTTTGGTTCCTTTTAGACAATTACATGACACAAAGGTGAAATATGTTTCACTGGGCACCAGAGGAAGTTCGGTCTGTCAATCATGTCTACTATTCTTATTATTCAGCCACAATAGAGGTTTTTTTTTCACAGCATGAAACACCATTTGCTTTAAATGTCAAACTAATGCATTTGTGTGCAGTACATAAATTTACACTCATACATAAGAAGCACCTCATTCATTTCGAATGGTAGATTTTCACAAGCAGCATCTCCTACGTTACTTGCTCATTCTTTGTCATCCTCATCCCCTAGTGGCCAATAGGAGGCACAGCAGCAAATACAGAATAACACACTCAGTTTTTGATGATTGCTTACACAATGGAAGTTTTTTTTAAAAAAGCTACGAAAAACACAAAACATAGCCTTTGCGCTCCTCCGATTTGAAGTCTGCATCACACTTCTTGCAACACCACACATTGTCTCTTACATAAGATACTTTCCTGACACATGGAAAAATTCATTTTCAATTCAAAATCCATTAAAAATGCAAAACAAACCTAAAATTGGCAACACGCGCATGAAGAGGCAGATGGATGGAGAGGCGGAGTCAGCTCGGGGTTGGAGGTAAAGCAGTGTTTTTCCAGGGATGATGTTTATGCTCTGGTGCTGTGGCCAGGCTCAAATACTCTGCTCCACACAGACAAACGTATGGATTTTCTCAAAATATCAACTGTAAAATAAAGATTTACTTTCAATCTCTGAATCAAGATATTGTGGGAAAAATGTAATTCAATTTATTTTAATTAAATATTTAACTATGGAGCCTGCGTTTCTAGGCTACATTTTGATACATAGAGATTATTTCAAGTTTGTCCGATGCTCTGCTTATATCAGCCATAACATCATGACCACTGAGAAGTGATAACGTCAGTTCTATTATCTATTACAGTGGCACCTGTGAGTAGGTAGGATAAATGAGGCTCCAAGTGAATATTTAGTGCTTAAAGTTGCTGTGTTTGAAAAAAAAAAAAAAAATGGACACCATAAGGTTGCAAATGACCAAGACAAAGACCAAATAGTGATGTCAGGACCACTGGGTCAAAGCATCTCCAAAAGTCAAATTCAACATTTGTCCTAGTAACGTAACAAATAACACCCAGAAAATGTAGCCAAATAACAAAGGATAACAACATAATAGATTCTATCAACCCACAAAGTTTGACCTAGATATGGACAATATTCCAAATATAGTGATCCGGAATGCTTATACTTACAGGGGTTGAGGAAAAATAGCTACTATAAGGTATAAGGTAGCAAATAAAGCTACAGAAATGAAACTGCCACCAAATTGTAGTGGAAAGTCTGCTAGTTCAGTGATGTGTCCATGGATTTGATGCATCTTCAACATTTATGGAACTGGATCCAAAACAAAACCACGATTATGGAAATATTATTTTTGGTTAATAACTATTGAACTAATAATATGTATGTGTCCAAATGCTAATACTGTAGTAGGTTTTCATGGATAAAAAAAAAATCCAACAACAAGGGTCAAATACATTTAAGATTATTACTATTGGTGCATTAACATTATGGGTGAAATGAGCATGAGTTCAAATGATAATAATAGGTTTTCAGTATGAAGAGAAATCTGAGCTAGTTTTGATGTCTTTAGTATTAATGCACAATGGTGAAAAAAGAGAAATAAAAAAAGAAAACACTGGAGCAGAAGGTGTGACTAGTCGTGTGCATTGTATTGAAAAATAACTCATATTGTGCATGTGTTTTGTTGCAAGAATACTATCTTGATAAAGCACTGTTTCATTTAGATGCAGATACTAGACATTTATCTACGAGTGTTGTGCCTTATTTGTATTTACAGCTTTGACACAGTGACCCAAATTCTGCAACAAATGTGTAAGCAATCACAAAAAGCTGTAATCACACACGCTGGCTGAAACATGAAGGGCGCTTCATGTCAAGTTCAGGTCATATATTAAGCATAAGAAGGTCAAAGTATGCATTTTTTCCTGGTTTGTTCATTGCAACTATTTCATGACAAAATGGGGGAAAAAATTAAAGAAAAAAATAAATCTTCAATAACTACACAGAATATAAAGAACAATTTTAAAATCCTAACTCAACCAAGATGAATAAATTGTGCATCTGTTTTCTCTGAGGCCAAGTTAAATGGTGTAGGTGTAGTTAGGATTTAGAATGAAAGACAATAATAAGCTACAACACAGAGTGCATGCACACGTACAAACAGACAGACAGAAGGACACTCACTGACCACACACACACGCATACACACACCTCCACACACAGTAACTAAACCCTGTGAGAAAGAATAGAAATAGTTTAGTCAGGTTTATCAGATCAGACATGCAGGTGCTAAAGGGCAAAGAAGAAACTTCTGTCAATGGACATGGCTGAGGTTGCTCATTGAATACAAGTGTCTGAAATACCATTGACATAATTTTAGAGGTCAGGGACAGGTCCATTCACAGACGGCAGGGTCAAACATGTACACAGTCGCCTGTCATCTGCAATGGCACCTTTATAGCAGGTTTAGTAACCGAATAGAGCAGGATCTGACCAGGGAGTGTTAGGGGAGTGTCCTGTTATTACAAGAAAATGAGGTAACTATAGGTTTAAGATGAGAATGACATTGCAGACTGTATCAATCGGTAAGACATGGACAAAAAAACAAAGGATGAACAGTCCAGATTTTCCAGAGGAGGGAGAAGGAGCCGATCATTAACACGCAGAAGAGATCGGCTGGAGACTTCAGCCAAAAACTACAGAATACACATAATGCACATGGGAAACTGTATAAAATGATCATGAAAAATACAGCCAGTGAAGAAAAAAAGGAACATCAGACTGTATTTGTTCATATCATTTGAATAAAAAGGGAAGCTGGGGCCACAGCGCCCGTAGCGCTGTTGGATGAAACAGGAGAGGTTGTGATGACTGACAACCCTCCGGATGCAGCCAGTCGTTTCAAAAACCGCACAAGCAACGTTTAGCCAAGCTTCTGCTCACCTGCTGTCCCATTCGGGATAGAGGGGAAACGCGAAAAGTATTTAAGAAGAGGGGTACACACAAACACACATCACAGAGCCTTTTACAGGCAAAAACACAACACCACACGGTCACCACGTACGCTGCACACGTGCACACATTTAAGGACAAACACTGTCGTCAGTTTTACACAAACGTGACACACAAAAAGACTGATTTATCACCTATGTTCTTATCTTACAAGGCAACGTGTTATATAACACGTTATTGCAGAAAAAGCCCGGTGATGTTATATAAACAAACTGATGCCATGTGGAAAATAAACCTGCACTGACCCCTAGTGACAGGTCATTAAACTACAATAACATTTGACTGAATGGATAATCAGCATGTTTTTATTCCAACACAAACACGTGTTGCTACTAATGCAAAAATTTTACCTCATATTTAGAATTTTTTTTTTCTGCGTTACATCTGATTAATGTAAAAACTACACAAAAAAACAGTAACAGTAACAGTTCTGCTGTTTTTTTTCTAATGAATCAAGCATTAAGCAGCAGTGACATGACCTCTGATGTTATTTTGGTATTTGTGAGATGACCCTGTACAAACGATGCTGCTGTCGTCCATCAAAAGGTGGCTGCTTTGCTTTTACGGACCATTTATGACTTCACGAGGAAAACAAACTTACCCCATATCATCCATGATGCAGCCCGCCCACTTATCATAACACTGGCATTCACCTGAGAGAAAACATATTGAAATGCGTCCACACAGCAAAGACATTACATATTCGGATGTGTAGAAGAAGTAAATACTCATTAAGCATGTACCATCCATGATCCTCTTCCTGTCAGAAAAGATGCCAATGTTCTGCCCAAGACTCTGAGCCAGAGTTATGGCCATTTCGTCTGTTTTCCCATACTGACAAAGAGGCAGACAGAAACAGACAGAGCATGAAAAAAACAGCAGGAGACGGGGAATGAAGTGAATGTTAGATCAGCAGAGCAGCAAGAAATCCTCACACCGGGGGCTTAACGGTGGAGTTTCCGCTCAAAGTCAAAATGTGCTGATACATGAAGCAAAGTGTCAGTAAAAGGGACATTAAATTAAAATAGGTGTCTATGACAGAAAGAAGGCAAATGCAAGCATCTGTGTTTGCGCCACTTCAAACTGGAAAGATCAGCAATGAATTAAAATCTGGCGTGTTGTGAATTTCTGAACAGTAACGTGTGCCGTAGGTTTCACCTCGTTGATTCCGCCTCCTTTGGTGCGGGAGCAAACTCCTCCCATGTAGGAGGCTCCTCCCCAGTTGCCATGAAAACGATTCCCTCTGATACAAACAGAAATAACAAATATGGTTAATAAAATGTGACCGAGAAAACAAGTACACATGAAAATGTCAGGAACCAATTAAAAACCAATCATTAGTAATCAAGGGGAGTGATGGCCGAGGTTTGTAACGTAAATGTGCAGTAAAATCGAGACAATCTGGAAGAAACAGTTGGTTGAAATGCTTTTGAGCTGATAAATCTAATTCAACAATATTTTAACAGGAATTACCGTCTGCTCCATCAACCCACAAACACGTTGTATGCACCAAACACCACAATTTTGAGTGTTTTTTTTTTTCTTTCAAAGTTCCCTGTTAAAAAACCAGCAAAACCAGCTGTACTAACAGTTTACAGGATGGAGATCTTTGAGTGATCAACAGCCTTGGCATGTTTCAGGTAAACTGTGTCAGTCACTTTCAAGCTATCACGTTGACACGTCAGAGATTCTTACACAGACGTGGACGCAGTCTCAGGATTGTGAAGCCGATAGCTGCCTTTTTGCAGTTTCTACTGAACAATTCTGTTTTGACAGGCTATTGTTTGTGGCACATGCAGTGCTGCAGGCAGGACATAGAGATGCAAGTACAGCGAGAACGCAGGTATAAAAGGAGAGACAGGAAACGAGCTCTCGTGAGACCTGGCTCTGTGCGACTCCATCTTTTGAGGACAATGTCACTGTCAAAGGCAGTGTGAGGCAAATACATGTCACACAACAGCAGATCGTACAAACTCTGTTATGGTGCAGGTTTAGCCAAATGCTTTTATACCTATACAGTCTACAATCATTTCTCATCTAATGGTGTGATATTTGATGGCATCAGTGCTGTGTTACGTTGACCTGGATGTTTATATCAGTCCATCACTGTTGACAGTCTTATAATGGTCGTGGTCGGGTGGAATCTGACGGTTTGTTTCTACAGTATTGGACTCAGTGTGGGGTTTCCCCCTCAGAGCTGCTCCCACAGCTCCCCCTTTTTATTTCCCCCCTTTTTATTTGCTTTTTATTTCCTATCCCACCTTTTATGAGTCTTTACATTAGTCCTGGCATCTCATCATGCAGACACCTCTGATGGCAGGCGTGAACTTACTCAGGACACATTGAGTATGTGTTTAAATTCAGTCAGTCATTGTCTCGGACAGATACAGCTCTGGAAAAAAATAATTAAGAAACCACTGCAGTGTTTTTCTCAAATCAGCATCTCTTGGTTTGACAGCTATTGAATTCCAGGTGAATTCCAACACAACATTCTACGTAATGAGGAACTGATCAGTTCATCACCTGAACCACATCGTATTTAACAACGAAAAGTAAATCAGGTTTATTTTATTGATTTCTGAACTCTTCCGAAGTTAAACATAAGTATTAACCTGTTTTCGTGGCATTATTCGAGTCTGAAAACACTGGATACATACATTTGTATTTTGACTATTTGTCATGATCTACAGATAAATGCTCTAAATGACAATATATTTATTTGGAATTTGGGAGAAATGTTGTCAGTAGTTTAGAGAATAAAACAAAAATGTTAATTTTACTGAAACGGATGCCTATAAACACTAAACCAGAAAATATAATAATTTTGCCTTAGTCTCTTAATTTTTTTCCAGAGCAGTATGTCCATATCTCTGTAATCTAAACACAAATGTGTCCTGGCAGATTGAATGGCCACCTACTAAATCAACATCCTTGGCATAGGTGTAAATACTGTATGTGCTCACTACAAATGGCCACAGTGATGTTATGTCTGTAAAACACCACAGACAAAACTACTGCTCACTGCAAAAAAATACGAAACCATATTTATGGTTTCGTATTTTCTGAAGACACGGAGCCTAATATGCATTTAGGCCGATAAATAAGTCCAAAGAAAACTGCATGAACGTGCAGGAAGGCAAAAGACTCAGCGTACGTTGTCACTTTGACCATCAACAGACCAACTGTTTTTTCGTTGTGTCAAAAAACACGTGTTGAGGTGTAAGCTTGGTTACATCCAGTATGGTGCATCAAAACCAAACGTACACTGTGGTTAAAAATACAGATAAATGCAAAAATGTCAACATGGGGTCCAAGTATGGGTCTATGTCTCGTAAACTCACGAGAAAAGGTGGACTGAGTCACAGTTCTCCATGATGAAGTCTTTTCGATACTTCATGAACTCCTTCAGTGTTTCCATGGGGTCATCATCAATATTGAACTTGTTGTCAGCTGACCAGGTTTCCATTGCAACCAACACAATGCGGGTGTTCAGCTGTTCTTTAAAGATCTGAAAATAATCCAAATAAGAGGAGTTATGAGTATTAGGCCGAACCTGTTTTCAACTGAGAAGTTTAAAGTTCTGACGTAATGATAAACTGTCCGATGGGCATGTTTCATATTCGTCGCCATCTTCAGCCGTTCGTTACTACCGCATCGGTCAAACAGTCATTAGAATATAGACAGCAGCATATTACAGGCGTCTAGACAGGGTCAACATGGAGCAACTGGCTGAAGGGCATCACAGCAGCAAACTGGATGGCAAATAATAATGTTTGTTTTCACGAGATGGAAATCTATCCGGGTCCCAGACAGACAAATATTGCAGAAAAGGGCAACAGTAAATCCACTCTTTGTTGCAAGAGGACGGAGTAGACGTCACTCATAACATGTACATGGATTAATGCTGCTCTAAACCCTAAAACGTGACACTATCATGGAGTGCTGGAAGGTTGAGGGCTGTTAAATAACAGTGAGCTGACACTAGCACTGCCTTGTCAATATCTGCTAAAAGCATATCAAGATAATAAATAAAACTGCATAAAGTCTGTCTCCATTCACAACCGGGGATTTTTCCGTGCTGCAACCTTTGGCTTTCACTGTGCAAACTTGAACTTTTTTTAACGGTTTTTCTCACATTCATCTGCTGAAAAAAGAAAGTTTGTTTTGCCTAAATCGGTGGATTGGGATTTGTGGCATCACTAATATTTTTGTCAGCATTTTTTCAGCCAATTTATTAGCCCAAGTGTACAAGTATAATGTGGGAATTTGAAGTCATTAGTGCACATAGATGGTGGTGGAAACATGCCAATGGACAGAAATATTCTGACATTTCACTGGAGGAGGAGATGTCAGTTTATTATTTTTTTTATGTACACCATTATTCAACATAGACTAGTTTTATCTAAAGCTTCCTGTGTATATGGTTCAGGTTACATTTATATGTATTGTTGTGAGAATCTTTGCACATATACAGTAGATCCACAAATGCATACTGCGCTTTGCTAACTTAACAATTCCCTGCCCAGTTTTGAAATTGACCATAAAGAAACCAGCATATTCAATAACCCAGTGTGTACTTTGTTTGAGCCCCAGGGAGGCACCACATTATTTTTTTTTTCTTCAAATTGAAAAGTTTTGTGAAGCCATAAGTTAATTGTTGTCCTACCTGGAAGGTACAAACAATGAAAAAAAAAACCTAACTTCCTTTCCAAACACTGACGTGCATAACGATTATATGATACTCCTTCACTAACGTCACTGCGAATGTGCGGTCAGCCTTAGAAAAAGAAAACTGTATTTTTACATGGAGATCAATGTGCGCTTCACAAATAGCGCCTGCTCCATGCGATCGTCTTCAAGGGCAGGACAATACGCATGACCTCTCTGCAGCTTCACAGCCTATCATCTTACAGACGTGACCCTGTGGCAGGTCAGATTTCGGTCACACAGCACACAGATGTGGCAACAAAATAATCAAACATGGAAATATCTGCCTCGGTACTTTTGCGATGCCTCTGCTGCCTCAGCTTTGTCTCCTCGACAGCCCACAACCGGCTGGTTAATGGCTGCTCACAGCATATTATGAACCAGGAAAGGCTTTAAATGGACAGACCGAAGTTGGTTAAATGAGAAATCAGAGCAATGTGTGCTCAGCTATAATACCTGCGAGTGCTTGTGGCAAGCTTTCCAAGAAGTGGATCAATACAATTCTTACCATGTCAGCCATATTGACCACTGACTTTGCAAAGTTATTTGTGTGCCCAACGGAAAGCCGATGCTTCTTATACTGGAGAAGGCAGGGAGAGACACACAGGGATAGAGAAGAACAAATATATTATAGTTCTGATGTGAAGCAATTTCAGGCATTTTATCATTTTAAAATGGTAAACGTACGCATGTAAGAGTTTCTCCAAATGCTTCTTTGTGTATAAAACAATATCAGTCCCAGTGGATTTTACTCAATCAAAGCTGAATGCTTGCTTTTCACAGGAATAGTTGTTTCTGGAATGCCTCAGGAGTCAGGCATTCATCTTATTCTGACGTCTCAGCAATTTAAACTGAATACTACACATTTCTATATTGTCAACAAATCTAATAAAAATCTCAAAACCAGCAATAAACTGATCCTTATAACATATACAGCTGGTGAAGCTTTCCAACTTTATTAATAACACTAGGCCTGTCATTTTAGGTCAGCCTAGTACTACGTATCTAATGGAAACCAAATGAACTCATTGGCACCAAATCTGAAAGCGGTTTTCAACACATGCACAATTTACTGCTATTAGTAACTTAATTTACTCATTCATAGTTGGAGATACAATGTTAGCTATTACTTGTAAATGAACACTTACCATTAGATGGTCATTGATAACCATCAGCTCAATGTATTTAATTTCATCTTCTACACCCCGCGAAACACGTGGAGCCTGAGAGGAAATAAAAACCTTTTTTGACATCAAACAGGATTTTCAGACCAGTACACACAGCAACCGACTCACATCTCATATGCAACCGAGGAAAAAAAAGAAACAACAAATCAATAGGCATGAACTTTGCAAAGGCTCGTCTGTACTCTGAATTCCAAATAAGGATGTGAGCAACAGTGGAGAAACAGAACTGCAGACTGTGACAGAATGAATAAGGAGAAGACCACAAGGGGTGAACGGCTGTGTGGGAGAAGAACAGGGGAAAAAAGTACTCTCTGTGAATTTCCAAGAAATATAAGTATAGTACATACTGCTTTCAGATGCATACCTGTCTCTTTTTTCTCCTGTGAACTACTCTTGATCCAGGAAATGGAGGGCTGGGAAAGGGTGGCTCTGGTAGGTCATCTGGGGAACACAAACATGCTTATTTAAATCATGTAATTTTCCGTAATTACCACCAGAAAACCATCTATTAAAAGTAATACCCTGAATTCCTATGTCTTCAAGCATCATCTTACCATTAATGAGATTGTGAAGTCCCTCCCGCCCTACAGACTTGTACACCAGGTGAATGCGGACATCCTCCTGAAAGGCACAAAAGGATACCTCCATTCAACACACAAGTGCTGCACTTTCACCATCCAGGAGACACTGAAGTGTCAAAGAAGGTGACAAGAAAACACAACTAAAGTTAAGCACCCATAATGTGAACAAACTTAAATATAATTTATATACCGGGTGTGCAAGTTTGTATTAACTGTGCAAACATTAATGACATTAATATTTCTGAAATATCTGTTTTCTCTTCTCACAAACAAAGAATCTAACAATGCAGAGGAAAACTGAAATTTGCTGGTGAGCATCACAACTAAATAAATGTAACACTTCTCCCGTTCCAGTTCTAATATTATAGCCCATAGTGATGCTATCATGTGGCTGCCTAGGGTGTATTTTAATGCCCTGTATCTATTCTGGTAGAGACGACTATCATTTCTTTATTTATTTATTCTCCTGTGCTAGATTTTGCTTTACCTACTTTGCAGCCTGTCTAATTTTACCACCACCGTGACTTGTGCGCTCTTTGTGCCTCCCATGGGTTAAAACCCGCAGCATCCCTGTCAGACAGCACTGAGGGTGAAAACGCCCAGAGCGCTGAGGCCACATCCTGTTTACGCCCGTTCTGTACTTCAGCGACAAGAAAAGTTGAGAAATGTACAGGGGCGATTTGGCTCAAATGTCACCTCCTTCGACCTGAACACGGTTGGGCTATTGGAAATATAAGGTATTGTAGATTAAGTTACTTTCTGATTATTATTCGTTAAGGCCAACATCATTATTGAGAAATTCGGCCGCAACAGGTTGCACGGATGCTAACTTAGCATTAGCAACGTGGCTAGTCTGTTTTTGTCGGCCAAGTGGTGTCAAAAAAAAAAAAAACTGTTCATTTTTTGGGTTCGATGCGAGCGAACAAAATGTTTGCTATAAAAGTCAAACGATTAATCCGTAAGTGTTGCTAAATATATTAAACGTTCATCTATAGCACGGTGTGAAACTACACGGTACAGTGTTAGCTTAGCTGCTCGGTTTGTTGACTATAATAACGATACATGTTACTACATGATTATGACGCAACGAAAACCACCGAACAACCAGTGTGTCTTATGTGTGTGTGTGTGTGTCTTATGTGTGTGTGTGTAATTAAATGAGTTTTGCCGTTACTCATCATACTGTTAGTACGAGTTGCCTTGAATGTCAGCCATCCAATGCTGTAATTAATGTAAACAGTTAAATATTCAACAATAAAACAAAGTGAAAATTATAAAAAAAAGCATCAAATTAAAAGATGACATTTATTCTTCAGAGCAGGAATCTGCTACCTATTAGACCCGAGTGCATGGTTTAATAATCATATTATAATGTAATCGATCTGACCTCATGTCATTGTAATGTTGCTCACATTGTGTTCAAATTATAGGTAAATATAAAGTCTGTAAAGGTTCCTGAAGCGTTTGGGTACATACAGCAAATTGAAACCTGTGTTTCTACTCCAATCACGATAACACGTAAACACAAAAATGAAGTTAGACATTATTGCCACGATCAGTCACTCTTGAGTGCTGGCACTTGTTCATAAGAAAAAAAAAAAAACTACTCGAGTAATTGAGCTGCTTCTTGTGTTGCAGTTGTGTTGTGTGTGTAATGCACTGTTCCCTACAACCTCAGCCACCAAGTCATTCCCACTTTGTTTGCTGATGAAATGAGAGCGTTGTTTCCCAGGGACAGCAGATACTGGGTCAGCTACACTGTGGTGAATAGATGTGCAGGGGGGTTGCCCATAGCTAGGTCAGTCTCTGGCATAGTTAGCTGACTTCAATACTAATGGGGCTGTGTGGAGAATATTGAATAACCATGTTTTTTTTTTTCCCCTCACATTCAAGAGAAAAAGTTCCCTTATGGTCCTGTTGCTTTCCACAGAACGGACCACCAACCACCTCATCAGTCCTGGCTTCCTCTCTTTATGTGTTTAAACAGGAACTCGACTCGCCTCAGCCTTTGTTACCCTCAGCCATGTCGTGCCGGGATATCCACGCCACCAACGCTTTTGCCTTCATCATTGCCTTTGTGTCTGTGGGAGGGATTTTTGTTGCCGCACTCATACCACAATGGCGAATTACAAGACTCGTCACTTTGAATCGCAATGCCAAGAATATCACAGTGTTTGATGGGCTGTGGGCTAAATGTGTGAAACAGGACGGCTATTCAGGATGCTACTACTATGACTCAGAGGTATTTCTTATGAAAATGTGTTCTGCTTAGAAATCATTTTTGCATATCTCTTTAAATGTTCTAACAGAAGTCTGTTCTCCGTTGCAGTGGTACTCTAAAGTGGACCAGCTGGACTTGCGGCTCCTGCAGTTCGGTCTACCTACAGGCTTGCTGTTTGGCTCATTAGCCTTACTCCTGTGCATGGCAGGAATGTGTAAGACGTGCTGCTGTTCCGACAAACCAGAACCAGACATTAAGACCACCCGTTTTCTGGTCAACAGTGCAGGCTGTCACCTAGTCGCTGGGACGTTCTTCTTATTGGGTGGAGCTATTGCCCTTGCACCGTCTGTGTGGTTCCTCTTCCACACCAAGGAGATGAACATCAGATATGACAACATATTCTCAGTTGGGTTTGCTGTATATGTATCGATAGGCTGCTCTGGTGGACTAGTACTCGCTGCCCTACTCGTGTTTATGTGGTACTGCATGTGTAAGAAGTTGCCTTCACCATTCTGGTTGCCTCTTCCCTCCATGTCTACCTCTCTGTCCGCCCAGCCGCTCACTGCCAATGGATATCCCCCCTCACCAGTCTACGGACCTCAACTGTTCCCTCCACAGACGTACCCTCCCACAGTAATCGATGCTCAGCCTTACGTGGCCAGCCAGGGCTACGCCCCGAGTGTAGCCGCTCCTGTCCCACCACAGGTGTACATGTCTCAGATATCTGCACCAGATGGGTATGGCTCAGAAGTGGGGGGGACTCAGGCATACACCTATGCCCCATCACAAAGTTACGCTCCTTCACAAAGCTACGCTCCCTCTCAGGGCTATGCATCGAGCTACGCTGGCCACCGTTACTCCACCCGCTCACGGATGTCTGCCATCGAGATCGACATCCCTGTGCTCACACAGGGACAGTAAGAGAAGAGAGGCTGAAAACCTCAGCACACCGAAGCCTTCTGTCCAGGTGCCTCGATGAAACTCACCCCTGATGCAGCCACTAGATTATGATAGATGGAATTTAATAATCGGTGAGCTATTTACAGCATCTAGAGTGAGTTTCTGAGTATTTGTTCAGTCAATCCCGGTCTATAAGTTGATTTATAGGGAAGAGACTGTCACATTAACCACGGAGGTACTACACTTTATGAAGAATTTCTGTCAATAAAGCACTGGAGTAAACAGTGCATAGAGCTTAGTGCTATATAAAAGACAGAGTTTTATGTCAGCATTTCCACCGTCTCAGCAGCAGAATGGGACCTTCTGTTCCTCGAATACCAGAGAGGCCAACAGGACCAACTTGTACACATTCCTACTCTGGCTAAATGAAGCCTTTTAACTGGCAGGATGAAAGGCTACAACACTGGATTACTGTTACTGCGTTACTGTGTCATGTTCAAACACAAACCGCCTGTTGCTTTTTTCTGTTGAACACAGATCTTCTCGTAGCACTACTGAAACATAACATCGACTATCACTAACTTTAAATCCTTACGATCTCTTAAGTGGACTTTAAACTGACTGTGTAATTTGTCACCGTTGTGTCATATGAACCGTTGTCACAGTGCGCTGTGAAGAGCCGTTGATATGGATTTTAAATGCACTAATATTTTGTGAAAACTGTCTGACACTGCTTTTGTTACTTGAGTATTCATAAATGTATGGCCTGTTAACTAATGAATCACTAAAATGTAGATGTTCTTTCAGTCAAAAAAAATAATAATTTTGGATGTGCAGCTATTTCTGCGATTCCTGTGTAGAAGTAAAAATATGTGATTAGATGAATGTGCCATAAACATTAAGCCTTTGATAAGTGGTTTTAATAATTGTGAAGCCAAATTTCACTGACAGCTTCAATGTTGCCTTTGTTTTGCTTCTTCAGCACTGATCAAGAGTCTTATGTGTCATTTTGTCTTAAGATATTGTAAATGAAGGTATTGTCAATGAAGTGAAATTGATTTTTTTTTTACATTATAACACTGTTTTTAATTAAAAAAAGTAAATGGGCGATTCTATGTCTGTATTTGTGTGTGACACCAAATATCACAAAGCGACTTACAAATAGATAAGAAGTACTCGATATGCCTAGTGGGAACAAAATCACAAAACTAAAGGTTTAAAAAGGTGCATAATTTATCCACCTTCCACTTGAGGAGAATTTCACAGACTTTTACCCAGACTGGATTTCACAGCAGGAGACGAAAACCAGCTCTTCTCTGCTGCAGTGATGCATTCAGGTGATGATATTCATCCTTTCCCAGTTTGACGGAGTTTAGACTTTACTTCCCCTCAGACGGTGAATTGTTAGGTGTTTCATTCCTCCTCTTTCACTTCGGTCTTGACTCTTTTCTTTAAGTGCTTTAAAGTGATTAGTGGAACAAAGATTTATAGAAGCAGAGTCTAACAAATTGTGACTGAATTAATAAAAATTATTGAAAGTTAATATTTATTTAATAAGTTAATTACAGTACAAATTGTTCACTGCCCTAAAAAGGCAGCAAAGTGCAGCAGTGAAAAGTTTTGATTCTTTTTTTTTTGTTATTTTTGTCATTTTTCTGTTTCTTATACAGAATTGTTGATCGTTTTGCTTATTTTGTTCATTTTCCTGTTTATATTATTTATCTTTATTCATCTGATTATTTTGAGTTTTTTTTGTCCAATTTGCTTCAATGAGAAGAAAAGTTCTCATTGCCTCTTATTTTGTTCATTTTTGAGATTCTTTTAGTTCACTTTGCTTCATTTTATTCATTTTTCTAAATGTATTCTTCATTTTGCTTCTTATTTTGTTACTTCCCATCATTATATTGTCAATAGAAAAATATCTACTCGTTGAAATTATTTTCATTTTTTTGTTAGCATAATGTACATTGTTCATTTTTACTTAGTATTGGCCATTTTCTTGATAATATTTTTTAATCTTTTATTCACTTTTGGTCATTTCTTTGATTACTTTGTGATATTTGTATCCTTTACTTCCTTTCTCATTTTTTCTTGATGTTTTCATTCACTCCGTTTCATTATGCATTTATTTTGTTCATATTTCTGGATGTGTCCTTCCTTTTGCTTCTTATTTTGTTACTTTCCTTCAGTACGTTGTTTTCGTTAATATCCTTCATTACTTTCTAAATTTTCCTTCTACATTTGTTCATTTCTTTGATCATTCTATTCATCTTGGATATTTTTCTCATCATCTGAAGCCAAAGTGCAGCAATTCACCGACATTGCCTCAGTTTTTGCCTACATTTTTGGCTTTACTACAAATTTGGCTTGTTTGTTTTTCAGAAATTAAACCAGAATCACATAATAAAGCAGATGCCATCAGTCTGAACCGAATCTGGACGAAATATAGAGTTACTGCACTTGTCCTTCGCCGTATATACAGCTGTAAAATGTGATGGATACACACAGCGCCCTTTTAGCCTTCAAAACTGCTCAAATATGCTGCATTTTAACGTATTTCCCTGAACAGACACTGCTTTATTGCTACAAGAAGGGCAATAAAAAAAGCACCAGAGGCAATTAAGGCCAGTGATCATCGTTCTATTAAAACAGCTTTTAGCATGTTACTTAGCACTCCAGTGATTTGTCTTATCTTTGAAGTGGTCCATGTGGACTGAGCGTCTGCATTAACAACCACCGGTCTGAATTTCAGCCGTTAATTTGAACCAGCTCCTACTTTGATGTGGTGTTCTAATGTTTGCACATAGAGAAGAGGCTGGTTATTAATTAGACTTTAATTGCGCGATAGCTGCTGTGGTATTGGATACACACAGACACATGCATCATTATTAGGGCTGTTACAGCTGGATGAACTGCTGTTAACACGCCGCTTCCATCACCGGTGTTTTCTTTGTCTCTCACATCCTCAGCCAATCACGTACCTGCACACACTGTTCAAAAATACACACACCGCATAGAAGCTGTGCAGGGTGTGTGAAGCGATGGAGATTAGGGGTCTAACCACAGATGGCTTTCATATGTTATGGTACAAAGAGATGGGGGTGGAGCCTGGGTTGCCATGGGAGATGGTCCTCAGACACAGATCGCCGGCTCATGAATATAAAGGTGGGAGGGGGAACATGCTCGGGAGGGGGCGCTTCAGTCTGTCTCTTTCTCTCGGCATGTGTGAATGAACTGGTCCCGGTTTAGTAACACGCTGTTGGCTTCAGGCCACAGGGAGACCCTCTCTCTTATTCCATCAGCTCCCAAAATCCTCCCCTTTGGCACCTTGTGCAACCACCCCCTGTCGTACAACCTGCTACCAAACGCACCACTACTCTCCTGACCCCCCCCCCCCCGCCGGTCCGTCAGACCGCCCCAAGTTAAATGAAGTCCTTTGTGCGTGTCGGAGCGTGTCGTCCAGGCGGCGGCGGCCGAGCCCCAGCTCTTCAAACGCCGTGGCTTTAAAGACGCCGTTGTGTTTCCAGATGGTCGTGAGTCATCGTACGGGCGGGACCGGCCGGCGGTCACGTGACGCCGTGCGCCTCACAGCTCCATTGTGGCTCGTATAAAGCGGCGGTCGGCACGGCGACCCCGGACCACATGGCAGCCGGACGGACGGACGGACGGACGCGGCGCTTTGACATGAATAGTGGAGTCATTGAGTCGGCGCAGACGAGGCCATTAGCATTTTGAGTGGATTCACCGGCGGCTCAGGGGCGTAGACGCAGCGGCGGGGGCTCGGGCCCCCCGCAGGATGGGAAGGAGGCAGCCGCGTGTGGCTTCAGGAGTCGGGGCAGATTTCAGACGCGGGGGCAGATTTCAGACACGGGGGCAGATTTCAGGGGATTCGCCCCCCCCCTCAGTGTGACTTAAATCAGTTTTTACCTCAGTTTTCATTATTTGCTGATATTTTACGGCAATCGATGACATGGATGGTTTGGATTCATCAAAAACCTGCCGAATTAGCAACTTTTTTATTCGCAACAAGGATCATTGTTTACTTTTTGTTTGGTTTGGCTCATTTTATTGCTTATTTTGTTCATTGTTGTTCATTTTCTTAATTATTTTGTTAATTTTTGTGCATGTTGTAGATTCTGTTCATATACAGGCAGTTCTCGGGTTACGAGCGAGTTCCGTTCCTACGGTCGCGATGTAACCTGAATTTCCGCGTAACCCGAAATTACCCCTTTAATACCCCCTAAATACCCCTTAAATCTCTAAATAACTATCCAAATACTGTATTTTCCCTTTAAAAGTCGTG
>JAQQAE010000338.1:0-35487 GCA_029823295.1 Pseudamia nigra
AGTTCAGAGTACGCAGCATCACTTTGACATCCTCTGGTTTCATTGCATCAGGGAATTATTAAACTGCAGGCTGACTGGATGTGTACAAGCTGTGAAAAGGTCTCTATGCAATCAAGGGTATTCTTTTCTCTCTTTTTTTTTTGTAATGTACATAAATTAGCATGTATGATGCCTCTGCTTTCTTTTGACTCTTGACTCTCCTGTCACTGACAAAGATTATGCTCATATTCATAGCTGTGCAACAGTTAGTCAATATAATAACTAAAAGAAAAGTTGTCTACATTTTAGCAATCAACTGGTTTATTTAGGAACTTTTAATTTACAATGAAAATTGAACTTGCAAGCATTTTTAGCCACTGCAAACACATTCATATATATGTTACAAAACACTGTCAGTTAATATTTTGACTCATTTTTGTTCATGCAATATTGTAATAGCAGCCTTTTTGAATAGCAGGCTTTAATATAATAGCCAGGGATACTTTTATATTATAATAAGTCCTATTCACTGAGTGAGGAAAGCTTTTTTTCTGCAGATTTCAAGGATATAAAACAACAATTATAAAAGGTGGATTTAACATAATATTAAAACTCTCGCATACTGCTTGCTCTAGAGATATGAGCCATGATGGCATGCTTCTGTTTCTGAGCAAATGCATCTGAGGTTTGGATAAAACAAGTGGGATAACAGAAAAATTGATAAAAACAAGTGGGATAACAGAAAAATGGATAATGTGTTGAAAGCAAGAGCTGCCTGATGTCCTCTTCTGGCATGCATTAGTCAAACAATTTATAGTAGAAGCAGCTCATGACCTAATGCATAGCGCTAAAGCATCAACAGTAAAAGCATTCAGGCTGATACTAAGTGTTTATGGCAGCAAACAAGGTACTGTTTGCTGCTGTATACAGTACACTGTGCTGCACTGTAAGAAAGTGATCAAATTACTGCCTGGTACATGCTGCTCTATCATGTGCCTGTTGGAAATGTCAAAACAAGCTTCTGTTCTCCTGAGTGAATTTAGGATTTTTTTTCCCTTGCTACTAAGTTAAGAGTGAAGTTGTGTTATGAGGTGGTTGTGTGTAAGCATGTTATGTAAGTCTCATTATACAGTCCAATGCCAAAGATGCACTCCTATCGATCCAGTTTGAGTCACGTGATTCTCTGTCTTTAGATGTGGAGCGTATTCAGTGGACCCACAGGGAATGAAAAGAGTAAACAGAGAGACAGAGAGATATGGAGTTATGTGTAGAGATAGAAAGTGGGAATGGACTGAAGCAACAGATACAGAGAACAAATGTTGATTGAATCAGATTGCAAATACTGTAGAGCAGATTTGCTAAGCACAAAATTTCTGAACAGCCTTGGGAGGACAGAAATGAAAAGTGAGCAGGATAAAGAGGGCACACAGGGGCCACACCCACCCGTCCCATTTGAATTACTGAAAAATATCCCATCAGCCTCTGGGGCAGAGCTGATGACCTCATCATTATCAGCCAGTCAATGGAAAGCTTGTGTGATGCACTGGAGAGGAGTTCTCTTTCATTTCGTGCTGTCTACAGCTTCGATTCAGTTATTATGTCAGTCTTATCTCTCTGAAAATGGACATGTCCACACATCACATTCATGCGCTCTTGTTCAGGGTGTGAATGGGCGCTCATGTGTGCATGTAGGTGTGGTTGCTCAGGGGCCTGTGAACTCAGATAAGTCAAACATTTTCTTATGCTTTTGAGGTTTTGCTGCTCCCATGATGCCTTTCTGTAATAGATCAGCAGCTTTAAGTATCCTACTTGGACTAGAGATGTATTACTAAATATTATGTAATATACTGTATTAATGGTAGTTGCACGTCAGTCCCAGCCTAGACAAGCATACTGTAAGTATGTCTGTCTCTCCATTCGATAGCACTGTTTGTTCTGCAGCTTGGAGTAAAAGGTTAACCAACTGCTACGCTGCTCTAAAAGGGAAAAAGATATTTATACAATGCTTATTTCTTACCCCTAGCAATCAGCAAAAAGTTCTGACTGATGATGTCAAAGAATATTTGTTTATAAGTGTTTACCAGAATCAAATTTCAATCTCTACATAAACAGATGTTTTAGCTTTTTTTGTCCTTGTCTGTTTCAGCAGTCCTGTATGAAACTTGCTGGACAGTGCTATGATTTTGACCAAAATACAGGACAGGTGGTTGCCCAGGTCCAGGATTTCTGGGACAGACCAACAGAACTTCAGCATACTTGCATGAAATTAGTCAGCATGTAGTGGGTTTTTGAAAGCTAATCTAATACTGATGCTATTAGTAGTATGATTATAATTTGGAGCAGGAAAAATGAAACTAAACTGAACATCAAAGTGAAAGTAATTAATGTAGAAATATGGGATTAGACTTGAAATAAGTGTAAATATAATCAAATAATTAGTGGGGGTGATTATTTTCCGTTAAAGTCAGTAATTCAGAAGAAAATGACCAAAGGCTTACAGCACTGGTTTATGCAGAGCTGAGTTTTACAAGGACTTTCTCTGATGTTTTTTCTAAGAGAAAAAAAAGGAAAACATGAAAACTGTCACTCAAACCCGAAGGATTTTTACACCATCTAACTTTCAAATAAATCTCACTATATTTAATCCTTGCACTCAGCAGGGTAATGCAAGCAACTTGACATATTGGCTCTCTGTCAAGTGTAGTCCTATCTACAGTGTATACATGCACTTAATCAGAACACATCGCTCTCCACACAGGAACACCTCACGTATCTACACTATAATACACACACACACGCACACACTGTGTTAGACAAACCCATACAGTGAACGTGCATGTGGTGTGTGCTACTCAGCAGTGAGCACTGACTAAATAAGGCAAGGCATCAGTTGGCTTATCAGCACCAGCCAGGAATATATACCCGTCCCACCACTGATATAGCAGCCTGCCATCTCAGTCACACTATCATCTCTCCTGTGTGTGTGCATGTTTGAGCCAATATAAATAAGAGGAAATATTCAAAGAGAATAGGAGAAACTGTCTGCTTAGATGGGAGAGATGCGATAAGGTTTCCGTCATTTGGCAGAAGAACAGACACTGTGTGTGGTGTGTTCGCATCCAGGGCTGTTTGTTTGTCACCTGCTGTGGATGACCTCAGCCACTCACCACCTGCCCCTTTTGAAGAGAGTTATAGATCAGCCTGTGCTTCAACATGTGAACAAATAGTTCCAATCCTCAGTACAGCATGTAGGATGCCACCATGGTTGTCCTGTGACAGCACTGACTTCTCCTTCAAGAGAGGCAGAAATGCATTTGGATAATTTTATGTCTGTGAATGTGTGCATGCTCATCTTAGTTTCACCTGTAATGGAGCATTTACTACACCTGTCAAGTCAATGGTCTGTCATAAGTAGGAAAATGTGCAGTAGCAAAGAGGAATGAAGCTTAGAGTGACTCCACTATTAGGCTAAGTAAGCAGTCAGAGTAAGGCAGGCCACATCATACAGTATATTTATCCGCTGCCATGTACTGCTGTTGTCTCGTACTAATTGCAATGTGATGGTGTGAGGTAGCAACATTTGTTGCTGACAGAATCAAATACTCATGGACTCACTCATAGACTAACGCAGGCATAAAAAACAGGCACGTGTGCCTCGTATTACATACATCACATTAATGACTAGAGTCCGTGCCAGCTTGCACATACGAAAGAGCTATAAATAATAAGGCTGATGCAATGCCTCATGCATCATGAGTTTGTCTTGCAGTTTTCAAATGACCAACAGCGCAATTAAATCACAGTGTGTAATGTCATCTTATTCTGTACTTGACCACATAATCGTCATATAAAGTCATGGTTCCCAGCTTGGAATATGTCGGTGGTTAAACTTGTTGTAGGATATACTGTACGTCAGGGCTATTGGGACTCTGATGTGGATACAATTTTAAATACAAAATTGCTAAGAATATTGATGTAAAATAATCATAAATAATAAACAAGTATATCAGATTCTGTGTAAAATGAATATATTAACACATTACACATTCCTTATATTTTATAATAGCAGCACCATTAATTAATTCATTCATTCATTCACTCACTCAGTTTTTATTTTGATCCAGCATACCCTACCAGTCAAAGGTTTTGACACATCTTCTCCTTCAGTGGTTTTCTATATTTTATCATTCACAACCATTAATACTGAAGGCATCCACGCTGTGAAAGCACTGTGGAAGGGGGCTGGGTAGAGCGTCAATAGCCCTATTAGTGCTTCCACAAATACTGTAGAAGTCCATATTATGGCAAGAAACACTCAGAGAGAGAAAAGATATTACTTTTAGAAATGAAGGTGATCCAAGAAATCTCAAGAACTTTCAAGTGCCCCAAGTGCAGTCGCCAGCACCATAAGACACTATCTGAGGTCAAGTAAATTGGAGGTTCCTGAGGCTGTTAATGCTAATAAACAAAATTTGAATAACCTTTGGGTTTTTATTTCTTGGAATGGTCCTCCTGAAAGCCTGTTTCATCATAGTATTTTTTTGGTTTTGGAGATTGCAGTGAAGATTTTTTGGATTGACTGGATTTGTACAGTACCGTAGTTGTAGTAGGACTAACAGGGTTACTGACTGTGTACCCACCCTTCTTCTGTACAAGACAACTGATGGTCTAAAGCAGTGATTACCAAAGGTTTTTTTTTCCCCCCTGCGGACTACAAATGACAAACTGTTGTGATCCAAATCACAAATCTATAAATTACTACAAATTAATGTTCCTGACCATTTTAACCATTTTCAAGCCTACATTATAATCTGAGCAGGTAATTGAGCCATTATGAAGAGATTTCGGTACGGAAATCAGTTTTATAGGTGTGAGTTTAAAACACATAATCATTTTACTATTAAATAATTGCATTTGATAGATATACTTTATTGATATTTAGGCAAATATAACAAGCTCATTTTTTCCCTCCTATCAGCAAATGTGTTTAGTGACCCAAATAAATTACCCTGCGACCCACCTAAGTGTCTCAACCCAGAGTTTGGGAATGGCTGGTCTAAAGCAGATTAAAAAGGCAAGAAATGGCACAAAATAATGTACATGTATCACATTAACAATATGTGCCTGTGAAATTAAATCTATGTACAATTTGGATGTCCCATAGACTTTATATATGTATGTACAGTATATAAGTGACAGTGATGTCAACTTGTTACTTCCTGGATGACATTTTGGAGCCAAAAAGAGGATGTGAACATTTTGGAAAAATGACAGCTACAGGAGCATACTATGTCTGGGGACTTATGCATAAGCTAATGCTAGCCACTATATTATTGACTCAGAAAAAGTTCAGCAAGCATTGCCAAACAAAGTCACATTACAGTGGTCTAAGTAGTGAACCACAACTACAGTTGAGTGTCAGTCAAGGAAAACTATTCTATTGTATGAACAGAAGTTATGAAGGACCACCAGCAAGTCAAATTCCTATATGTCAATCAAACCCCAGCACAGTAGTGATTTGTCAGATTATTTGTTATAATATCTTAATAACGGAGCAAAACAGTTGAAGATGGACCACCAGATAATTTATTAGAGGGTCCAGATGAAATGTTTAAGACCGTGATGACACATGACAAAAATGTATTCACTTAGTATTATCAGACAGAAGTCCAATGTAACTCTATGGGAGTCACAGCTTCTTGGAGCCCAGTGAACGGTGCCCAAGTGGCCAATGGCGGTGTTACGACTTTAAGTTACTTCCGCATCTGCCACACTGTACAGCCTAGGTCATTGCCCACTGGGATGTCCTCAGTATAAATGTACAATGTTGAAAACAATAAAAACAAAATAAAGGAAAAAAACTGAAGGAGAAGGTGTGTCCAAACTTTTGACTTGAGATCAAATACTCATTGTCACATCATTATAAAAAGCAATTGATTTAAATAACAAAACTTGAAATATCAATTGAATCAACTAAAAGGAGAACAGCCAAAATGAAAACATGATCGAGTTAAAAATGTGCATTACCCTAGGGATTAAATTAGATGAGTATTTTTATATCATTTGGTCAGGTGGTGCAGATGCTCAGTGACAAACACCTGAATTTCCTATCTTAGTAAAAGCAGCACAAAGTGATAAAACACGGCATTGAGTTGATACAAGGTGGTTAATTATTTTGACAACATTTCAGTCAGTAGGGATGATGTAACAAGATGTTAGAGCAAGAAACAAAATTTATATTCACAGAGTGAAAAGCTGTTTTTCCTTTCACTTCCTTTGTTATAATTTTCACCCTGGAGTAATTCAGAGGGTGAAAAGAAAAATAAAGAAGAAATCAGTGATCAGCAATGGTTTATTTTGGAAATTTTTGCCGAGAGCAGAAATAAGTGAGTATACCATAAACAGAGTAAACAATATATACTGTAACAACTGAAAAACACTGAGAGGCCTGTGGGAAATGGCTGTGTGTAAATGTGAGTGTCAGTGGCAGCAGTGATAGGATTGGGTTTCACCAACGTGCCACTGCACTGTGTGGCCGTGGTTTGTGATCTCCCAGAGATTCACACATATTCCTACTGCTCCTCAAGAAATACTGGGATGAGTCAGCCAGCCGTGCAGGCAGGCAGAAGAGGGAGTCATGTCGAGTCCAAAGCTGTTATAAAGAGGTTAACTCATGCAGTGCTTCACCTGCAGTCATAAAAAATGTACAAGTACCGCTTCTACAGATGGTTTTAACCACTCTTACATTTCCTCTGCTGCCTTTCTTTGACATGCTTTACGATTTTTCTGTAGGAAATTTTGTCTGCTCTTATTAAACAGAGAATGCATTTCCTGTGTGCTTTGTATTAATTGAGCATCAATGGGATTATTGAGAGTCATGCTCAGTTATGTTTTATATTATACATTGCAAAGGTACGTAAATAATGAGTGTAAATAATGTGTTTGTGTCTTTGTGCCGTGTCCTCATGAGAATTTCCCTGTAACAGGACAACATTATAGAAATCCTACTTATCAGTGCGCAGGTTTTTGTGTTAACGTGACCTTACATGTTTGCTAGAGCAATGCATTTCCAACATATCCACTGATTATGATTAGTAGTCTGCTGGTGATTTATTTATGTTATCATTGGATTTGCAGGTTCTTGGAGTGTGCACTTGCCTTACGTGATACAGTCATCATCACTGGTTGGGAATAAATAGTCATCCAAAAGAGAGTCCACAATTTGTAGACTGTGACTGTGACAGTGTCTATAAATAGATGTGCACTGCAAAGGTAAAGCATTATATAAAACCTAATGTCAGTTGGAGTACATTTATTTTATTTCATTGCAAGTCAGTCCAGAATTAAACCATATAGCCTGTGCATTTTTAAAGGATAGCACGATTTGTCTGGCTTCTATGTATCTTACCTCATTGTTTTTACTGTATGTACATTGCATGTTAGGACTCCAAAGCATAGTTGGCTGCCTACTTTTTTCTTTGCATGCTTGTATGCAATAATTGATTACTTCCAATACTGTACATTTATACAGGTACTTATCTGTGTGAAAGAGCATGTAAGGAATTAAACAAGTGAGAACATGCTTTATATTTTCAATTGTGTAAAGGTTTGATGGCAGCTTTGTACACTTATGGCATTCTCTCATCAGATTAATGAGGTCCAGTATTTGCCTGGGCTGGGCAGCAGGGCCCGTCTGTGTGGAGTTTGCATGTCCTCCCCATGTCTGCATGGGTTCTCTCCAGCTACTCCAGCTTCCTCCCACAACCAAAAGAATGCACTCTAAATTGCCCCTAGGTGTGAATGGTTGTCTGTTTCCATATGTGCCTCTGGCCCAGGTTCTCATTGTAAATGAGAAATGGTTCTCAACTGACTTACCTGGTAAAATAAATAGCCAAACATTGTTCACCTGCAGAAGCCGATCAATGGTAAGTCTGTCATTCCACTTAATAGTATATGATGCATCTTTTAGTACCGGTCTGTTTTGTATTTGCTACCACAGTCGTGCATCTTTAAATTCTGAATACCAATGTGCTCTGCTAAATCTGCTCAGCCAGTCTGATTGGCTAGCTGGGCTGCTTTCCCTCCAGATGTTCATGGATTGGATTATGGCATTATCACTTCTCTTGCTGATTACTTTTTCAAATGGAGGCCTTTCACAAAGCATGTGACCCTTCCAGTAATCACATTCATAGTTGATACTGTACCTAATGTAGCAGCATAGTTGTGATACATATTCATCACTATTACTAGCAGCAGTAGTAGTAGCATTACTGAATGAACGTTTACCATATCAACATAATCCACTGGATTATAGTGTTAAGCAGGACATGCAGCCATTAAGTACATCCATCACACATACATTATGATAATACTATATGCATACATCTGTATTTTATGTAATTATGAGTGTTGTTATTATACATTGGATTTTTGCTAAGTAACCATGAAGCATAAAGTGTGTGGAGATTGAATCATTGTTTCAGCTGTGGGCAGACATAACTAAATGCTAATGCTTATTTTGGCTTTGCACTGAAGAGGAAATTGATGGTTGTGTGTACATTATAGTTTGTGTGTGTGTGCAGACACTGGGATGAATGATGGCAGGAGATTGAAAGAGAGAGAGAGCACAGAGCATAATTAAAACTATTCCTTAAGCTCAAGTGGTTGCCAGGCAATGTGACCTTTACTCACACAGGTTCAGCTACGGATGCTGAGCCTTGTAGTTAAATGAGACACACATGGAGTGGGAGCATGTTTGTGTGTGCACAGTTGTCTCTGTATGTGTGCTACCTTTTGAATTGTAAATCTGTCACATTTGCAACACTGAATGGTTTCAACGGGTAAAGTGTGTATGTGTGATTATGTTTTGACGCTAGTTTGTGTGCAGATGAGGCTTTATTGAGGTTATACAAGATTATAGTACAGTAGGTTGTAGAGTGGGCTTGTTCATTTGCAAATTCATCAATATGGCCAGATGCCTGTTTGGCTTGTTTGACAGCTTGCTCAAGTGTCTCTGAGGGTTACTATGGTTACTGCCTCACTGCCATCATCATCGTGTCAGCCATTTGTTGATTTTTCTGAACAACAGTAAATTCAAAAGGCACGATTAGCTTTACATTATGTTGAATCACCTTTGTAAGTTTGAGGTGCTGTGTTTTGTTCTAATAGTTGTTGGACTGATCATGAATAGACAAAAGTATTAAGTTTTATTAATATAGAAATGTAAATGCAAAAATCATCTCTGGTGCGCTTCCCTATGTTTCAGTATGAGAGAGAGTGAATGTGTTATTTGCATATAAGTTCAATTCACTTTTTTGTGTACCACTGTTTTGCCCCATGGCATACAGTAAAATGAATTAAGCAAGAGACTGATTTAATACATCAAAGCCATGTTTTTTCTGTAGTGTATAGTTTACCCTTAACCGCCATCACTGCCCTCCCCCTGTGAGTCATTAGCTGTATCAGCTGTGGCCATGTTTCACCAGTAGTGTTGACACAAAGAGCACAGAGCTGAGGTCTGAATCCCTGCCATTGCCCTTCACCAAAACCAGAGGGATCATCTCAGGAAGGGATTCTGTGTCACTCTCTCATCGCACCCATGAAGACTTATATCAGCACTACAGAGGGAAACAAATTAGACCAACACAAATATACATATGACAAACAGCATTATTCACCTATAATGGGCAAAACATTTTAGTGTCATTGTAACATATACACATGATAAACACATCAAAAAACAAAAAAAAAAAACACAAGGAGTAAGAAAAATCATCAGCTTATATCCACCATGCATCCACACTCAGCATGCAAACACTTGACCTCTTAGGTGAAGGGAGGTCTGCCTTTACACCATTTGGCTAATCAGTCAGCTACCAGCTTCTCTCAGATTAATGTGAGTCAGATTATGAGGAATATTAAGTATTGGAATTTTAGTTTTTTGCATATTTTCCTCATGATGTGAAACTTAACTCCAGTGCTTAGCTTTATGCGCTAGTACAGTTCTGATGCAGAGACACAAATTCATACCTGTGTTTCGTTTTCTTTTTTTGATGCATTAGATCTCAGTACAGTTTTCAGTGCAGAGCTCCTGAGTAGAAACACCGGTGGATGTCTGTTTGTAATTCACAGTCAGAAATGTCAGAAGATTGTATGGCTTGTTTTTCTGTTGAATCAGAGCTGATTGCACTCATTATTATTCCCAGATGTAACGTTGAGAGTTTCAATCCGTCCTTCCCTGCCAGGTCTGGCTTTGCATTATAAGTAAACAGAGTTAACACATTATTTGTGGATTCCAAAATGATGCAAAATGTCCTACCAATAAGTATTTTTTCACAGGTAAATACTATATTACCAGACACACTGAATTTCAAAAGCTGTACCTTGTAAAATATATTCCGTTTGCATTGCAGATAGAATGGTCAACATGACTCCATCCTTTCTCTTGAATGCTTGTCTTCTATGTTCTGATAATTCTGTTCACTCACTGGTGCACCACAGTAATTGTCCCATTTCCTTGCGTTCTGGTTTATGATTTCACCCCTGCAAGTGTTTTTCATATTGTCTCACCATGTTCAATTCATTCAAATGCCTGCGTCTATTATTGTTTTATGTTGCTGCTTGTCACAGCATCCTTCGTGCCTGCATGTATTTGCATACCATGCTCTGTCAGCCTGTTTATACATCAAACAAAACCTGTATGTTTAGGTAAAAGGTGAGGAAAACATTTAGGGAGCATTCAAGGTGGTTGGATATAAGACTAGGAAAAATTCAATAAGCCTATCTGATGTGAAAAAGTGATGCAGCTTTTCTATTTTAAGCATCGCTACTGTTACCGAAAAGAGGAGCAGTGCAGAGAGGAGCACAGATCTCTAGTCTGCCAAAACCAACAGGGTGTTCTGAAATCTAAAATACCTCAATTATACTATGTGGAAGCTGTTAGCCCCAACATCCTCATTATACATCACCACTGCTCTGTCTTCAGGATAAAGTTAGCTTATCACATAATAATAGCCACCCCAGCTTCCATTTAAAGCCTTATTTGCTTGAGCCATTGTCCCCACTGCTGCAGCCCCTGGTAATGTGAGCCCAGACTTCAGCCCAGGAATAATTCCTAAATAATTTCAGAGTCGGTTTTAGCTAACCACTAATGGTGTTAGTCATGCTAAGTAATCCTGAATTAGCACCAGCCTGGCATTCAAAAGCAGGCCTGCTTGAATAGAAGAGATATGTGCAGGGTCAGCTAAGTGCTAATTTGTACAGACTGTATGTGATGGTTTTTGTTGTTACTTAAGATTAAGGGACTGATTGAGCAATATGCAGGAGTTTCATTAACAGGTTCTGTCTATTTGGTGTTGGAAGATCTCTGCATAAATGCACAGAGGTCTTGAAATACAAGTCCATCCATCCATTTTCTACCCCTTAATCCTCGTGAGGGTCAAGCGCTGGAGCCTATCCCAGCTGACTTGAGCGAAGGCAGGGTACACCCTAGATGAGTTGCCAGTTCATCACATAGAGACAGCCAACCATTCACACTCACATTCATGCCTATGGACAATTTAGAGTCACCAATTCACCTAACCCCCTAGTGCATGTTTTTGGTTGTAGGAGGAAGCTAGAGTACCTGGAGAGAACCCACGGAGACACGTTCAAATAAATCATTGCTAAGTGTTGATGTTTACCACAGACAAGGTCATCTCTGTCTTATTATATACTGGACCCGTCAGCATTCCCACTTGCCATGCTTGGACTGTAGGACAGGGTGCACTGTGATGGAGCGAAGGAAAATGAGGAAAAGGGAAAAGGGAGGGTGGAATCATGAGGCAAAGGGGGTGCAGATCTGTGTCAGCATATGTGAGAGAGATTCCTCAAATAGGCCAGATCCTGAAGAGTGATGGACTGAGTCTTCACCCAGGGGAATGTGTACACACGGCGCACAGTCACATGCACGAACACAATATTTGGATGTGTAGATATACAAAAACACACACTTTCAAGGAGACCAAAGTGTGACTAACCCTAAAGAGGATGCAACACACAGCATGGGAGCCTGAGTCTGAAATGTAACCCCACAGTAAAATTAGAGAAGCTGAGATGCATACCTCAGCAGTTCTAAATACCCAGGAGCCCCTGGAGGGGCAGCCTCTCGCTCTCTATTGCTTTCTCTGTCACCCCCTCAATTTAACATTTGCATAACTTTTGGTATATGCCTTCACTTTTTTCTGCCCGAGTCCTCCTTCTGTGACACATGTACACATGTACCACAGAGACAAAGAACATTCACCGCATGGTTTATGTTTGCTTATGCCCATCTTGGATTCAAAAACCTTGATTTGCTTGGACCCATCCCCAGTACCAAACCAGACAGGTGCACCTGCACTTGGCATGAATAGGTGTTGTTTTATATTCAGATGCGGACGAAAGCAGGGAGGTGGTAGGCTGTCTGTCAAGTTGTAAAACCCAAAACTTTTACAATGTCAGTCCAGTGGATTATTGTTAGATAATATAGGCAAATGCTAAAAAGAGTGACTTAAACAACTTCAGTTAGTTCAAAACAAGGCTGCATGTCTTCCTCTTCAGTCTCCATATGACACCAATATTAACGGTGTCAATTTTTATCTTGGCTGGACAGTCCAGAATTCCATCATATTAGTCCATTCAATTAAAATATAATCACTAAATACACCACTAGACAAGTAGCAGAGGGTTGGTATTAATCCCAAAGACAAACACTAACTTTCTTAAATGCATGGTAGTATATAGAGCAATGAAAACATGGAATTCTTCGCCACTATCAAAAATAATGTAAAACTCTGTTTCAAAAAAGCAAATTAAACTAGAAAGGACTCAAAAACACTACCTTACAGTAGCTATTTTTCCCTAACCCCTGTAAGTACCGGTACTGTATAAGCAGTCTGGGTCACTGTATCCAGAATATTACTAATATCTGGATCAAACTTTGTGGTTTGATAGATTCTGTTGTGGAGTTATCCTGTGTTTTTCATCTAAATTGTCCGCATGTTATTTGTGGGGTTACAAGGACAAATGTTGAATTTGGCCCTATCTAACAATGATGAAGAATCCTTTAAAAATCTGAATCCAGACAATAATCCAGCTTCCATTCATTATCCAGTGTGCTGACACAAAATCATGCTTGTCCATCCTCAAGTCTGCATGTTACTTCCTGTTTGAGTGACAGAATGACTCACAGTTGACACTGTATGCACTGTGCAAAGTGCATGTGTCTATAGAATCTTATTTATCAATGCCATGAAGAAAACCAACCAAGCCTTTCATCTCTCAACTCCACATGCCCATGTTTTCTCGCCTTTCATTTCACTCTTCACTCACTCTCTTCTTGTCCTACTGCTGTATCACAGTTCTACTCCCATCATTCTCTGCCTGTCACCTCCCACCACCAGACATCCTGTCTGGGAACAGTCTGCATCGCTTCCTGTGTCTGTCTGTAAGTTTATGTCCACTCTACCTAAAGGGAACTGCTAAGAGCCTCATGATATGCCATAGGCACATATTATACATTCATGACACATTCATGCCTCCTTCCACTTGGCTGCACATTTCACACATTTCATAAATAGAAGCCTGCATGCCCTTGTAGTACATGTTTGGCCAGTGAATGCCTACAGTGTATGCATCAGCAGTGTGATGTAATCTGAATGCTTTAATATGAATTACTGCAGCAAAATTCCAAAGTAATACCTGTGTTTAGTGCACATGTATATGCCTGCATGTTTTAATAATTCAAAGCAAGATGAACTGTGACTTAGTCTCTGAAAATTTCCTAAATTTAAATTTCTCTCTACAGCTGGTCAGTAAATATTTTCCAGAGGCTGCAGTATAAATGCAGCCTGACTGTGTCCCTTGTCTCTGAGTTATGCTGGTACTTATTTCTGGGTAGGAAACAGTCGATCTCTTGCACCAGCATATGGCTCCTCATGCATTTTAATACAGTATCTCTCTGTCCTAGCCTGTCAAAAACAAGACAGCCCTAAGTCCAAGGACAGAGAATAAATCTGAAATAGAGACATCTGCCCATTGGGGTCACACAGAAGACAGAAACGGGGGGGAAAGGGGATGGATGAAAGGATGCAGCAGCAGTGGATGAACAGATGAACAAGGACTGAAAGACACAGTGGCACTGGTTGAAAGACAGAGGGGATAGTGACAAAACAAGAGGCTAGAAGATGGGTGAGTTGGATTAAGCAGGGTCCCAGGTACAGTAAAGTAACACTTGGACAGCCCATCTGGGTCTTTGTATTCCATGTTGCACTGTCATGCACGGTTTGAGCTGTGAGGGCTTCACTCACTATCTGTTCATACCGTTGGTGACTAATCTACTGGTTTTGAATGATGTGTTTCATATTGTTGCACAATTACATCAATCTTTTTAAAGGAAAGATGGTGTAGCAGAGGGAAACCTGTTCAATCTACATGTGCCTCTACAGTTATGGCACATGTGCCTACAGTATCTCACAGTGAAGGTTTCAGGGGATTTGTTAAACAGGTTGCCCCCTGGCCCCTCGCTCTGTCTCACCATGGTGTGCTCCCATAATACCTCTCAATGCTAATGCTAAGCGTCCAGTGATCCCAGTGTGCATTACTCTTCTCCCTGTTGGTTTATATCACTAAGCAATAGAGGCCTACGCTGAAGGAGATAATGCTATGTATATTTGAATGTTATTACCGTATTTTAATTGCATCCACCACAATGACTCTATTTTTATATCATTTATTACTTCATTCTTACTCAAGATTTCTTTTTCAATAATCGGGCTTGCAACATGATATGGTACCTTCTGGATGTTTGCACACACATGAAGTCTAGTTACTGTTCTCATGTGCTCCAGCAGCAATACAGTCAGACTGGATTCAGGTCTTACGTGGATGAGACTATGCTCTAGGAAATCAGGATTTGGATTTGAGATAGAAGTACAGTACAAGGGGAGGTGTTATGTTATCCCTAAGAGCAACAGGCTGGGCGATAATGCTCAAAGTTGAAGACAGAGAAGGAATGTGAAAGGTCAGGCGAGGATAAAAAAGGAAAGCAGTTCTGTCAGTGATAGTGAGAAGCCTCATATACTCACAGATTTTATACTGTTAAGCCATTCTTGAAACCAACGTGCTCAAATTAATATGTCCTGCCTTACCCACAGTTACTGCTCTGAATATGTCTTTATTCCTGATGTAACATGCAGTTTTAATATTGTTTCTATTTGTGTTTCTCCAGAACGGCGCATGCCAGGACAAAAAGTGAGGCTGCAGACCAGGCTGCCATTTCTGCTGTGCATGACTCTGAAATTGCCAGGGCGGTGGCAAGGGAGCTCTCCCCCAACTTCTACCAACCAGGTACCCTTTCTAAACAAACCCATTGCTGAAAGTAAAGATTTATTTTGACATTAAGCAACCATAGCAAAGTCTCCGTTATTTGAATATAAAACATCTGGAATACAGGTGAATTAAAATGTTCTTTTAAAGCATACTTGGTTTATTTTAACTTAGCCAGATCTGCACTGTGCCAGTCGAGGAGGGACCTGCACTATCCACTATCATTCTGAAATATGGAAAAACACTCTCTCACCTGTCTGAGCAGTTTGTATAATTTTACTTGTCTTCAGCAGCAGTGAGTGCAGGCTGCAGCAGAATGCCTGCAACCCAGACAATCTGGGATACGTGTTTTGGTGGAACATCTGCACGTTGAGAATGGAGTTTCAGTATTCAAATGAGTAAACCTCTGTAAAAGAAAATGGCACAATAAAAGGCGGCTGAAAACTATAACGCACAGATAGTCATAGTCACCAATAAACTTATATGTACTGTTGGTTTAATTAGGAATATCGTCATAAAAACTGAGTAAACACCCCCATGTGTTAAAGGTGCTCTATGATGTTGGCAAACTAGCTAGTAGCCAATCGTTTGTGGCAGACCAATATAGATAATTAAACAGTCGACCTGCCAGCAAACTCTGCTTATAACCTCACAGTTGTCAAGCTACTGTAGTATGTCTGTTCTTTTTTTTACCGGTACCAGATGTTGAAGGAATCTGAAATGCAGGCTGTCTCTCCTATAAGCTACAGTCACTAGTCCCGTAGTAGCTACAGCTCTGACTGAATGTGTGAGCTCGTGTACCTACAGTATGAGGTAGTACGTAAGCCATTTTGACTGGCAGGTCACACGTTCCATAATTTACAGCGGACCGTTACAAACGATACTATGCAACTTGGTAGTTTGCCAATATCGGAGACTGCATCTTTAATTTGTTAATACAACAGTATGAAGTAAACAAAGCTTGTATTTGCTTAAGTTTACTTATTTTAGTGGGGCAACCATTCTCCTACGTTCAGATTTTATATGGACTGATATATGCTTAAGTTGCAGCCCTTACTTAGAATATTACATTTACCTTAAGGGACCTTTAGTACATGAATGGCTTTTTCCACAGGGACGCTATTGTTTCATCTCCCCTTGCCTTCATTTGTTCTTTTCACTACAACATCCTCATGCGATTTTTCCCTTCCCTCCATTTTTTTGCGAATTAAGAAACTGTTAGTGATTTCTTTTCATGAGTAATGATATTTGTACTGTTTTAGAGCTGTTTACACATGGCTGAGTCCTCGTCAGTAATAATCTTGTTCTGGATGCACAAAAGCCTAGGGATTGGTGTTCCAGGGCTGAAATTTAAGACTAGGTACACTGCGAATGATTTCTAACACCACAAAGGAGGCTGTGTTTGTCCTTGCACTTGCTTGAAGGAGACTACTGTACTCTGGGTGGAAGCCTTGTTTATGCTTTAAAGGCCCATTGAAACAGTTCTGAAACACTTCATTTAAATTTGCAGCCATAAACTAAGACTGAGTCTAAATGTTTTCTGTCCTTTTAACGTTATTTAATTTTTTTCATAGACCACATCAATTGTGTGTCTTAGTACAGTTTATAAATAGCCTATAGGCATGCAGTATGTGGGAGATATTGTAACCTGCTAGCTCCTGCACCCAAGCTGCTCTTGTGCAAGTTTAAATGGCACACTGCCATGCTGTACAGTAGCTCGCAGCATAGGGTGTCAGCCCAACTCTGGTTAGTTTACAATGTAAGCTGAGTTTTACAAGGCAACCCTGAAGATATAATCCAACATAAATAGTGAGGGAGATGATTTCTTTTTTGGTCAAAGGGCTTGTGGTGCAAGAAAGGTCAGAGGTAAAACACAGGGTCAAAACAAGGGCAATGATCTCTACAATTTTTCAGTTGTCTTATGTTTTTACAATTCTGAGTTAAGTATAGGATCATAAACAAGCACACTAACTGAATTAAATTGCAATTGTTATAAAGCTGTCATTTCAGATGACTGCTCTTTCAAGTTTGTATATAAGTGCTCTGTCATACATTTTTATTTGTTTTTATTTAGCCTGTAAGGGGTACACCAGTGAGCACTGCCTTCTCTGCTGTGTGCAATATATTTAGACCTATGAGTTAGCTGACCTTGGGCCTTTGCCAGAAGCCACCACAAAATAGTGGGTGACAAACAGATTGACAATGGGACCCATTCAAGTATGTCTCATCACTAAGCCACAGCAATGACCGGCCCAGGCTAGTGACATCCTGCGGCTTGTTTGTGTTTTGGAAAAGAGTGGTCATGCTTGGCTGCTGGGTTGATCTCCAACTTCACAAGTCTGCATAGAGAATGTCTTTGCCTTATAAGTCAGATCATGAATGAGAGAGTGGCCGATGTCATAATAATGTGCAGTGCAGGGCGACATTTGAGCTGTAGCGTTTAGACATCCAGTTACGTAAGTATGTCTGGTGAGCCCAGCCAGACAGGCACCCTCAACCATTTCAACTAATGCCATTTTCCATATACCAGTTTCCATAATTATTTAAACCCATAGAGGTTATATATGTTTCCGTTCTGCAGAATATCAAAATGGTCTACTTTTGGTTTGTTGCTGGTTCGCGGTCTGTCCTTTTGTAGGTTTGACACTGTTTGACTATAAACAACTTCCCCTATTTGCAACTTTCTAGCAAATTGACTGCTCCACATTAACATCAAAAACTAAATGTAAATGTTTCTGAACATATTTTCCCTTGAATTTTGTTACCCACAGCCACAAAGTCAAGGTGTGGGTAGGGTGGTCGCTGCCGTCTGTCCATCTGTCCGTCCACCCATGTTCTAACTCAAAAACAAATAAAGCTTGATTCACCAAACTTGGCATACAGCTTGACCTTGAGACTGGCACCTGTGGGTATGTTTTTATAGATAGAGGGTCAAAGGGCAAGGTCAAAGGGTCATGACAATTCAAAATCAGTTTGGGCACATAGCAACTCTATTATCAGAGCTGAGGCCACAAGTTTGAAGAGGTGTGGGTCTGCATCTCTGTGGAGTGCACTTCTAACTCATTCACATGGGTGTTTTTTTTCTGTTATGATGATTGAAGCAATGTATAGATTCCCAACAGTAAAAGAACTTGTGTAACTTTTCAAAATTAAGCCATTTTGCTTCCTCGATGTTTGAATCAATAGTGGGAATATTCTCACTTAACTGAATAATTAAGCTTTTAATAAGTCCTCCAGGATAACAACTAGGGGTCTAAACCCCTTGGTGTTTGTAATTGGCATTTCAGACTCATAGCAGATTATCACCCAGATTGTGAGTGTGTACTTCAAAAGGGAGAAGAGGGTCATAGGGAACAGAACCCTGACCTTTATGATTGGTTTACACACAACACCCTGGAGGGAGAGCAGTGAGGGTTAGCTGGGCGTGGCTTATGGGGTGACGTTAATTGGGCTATATTTGGAGCTGATGTGTGTTCACTGGGGTCTAATGGAGACATAGCTGGAATCCTTATGCACTGAGAGGAGCTCGGCTCCATGCTCACCTCTCTCTGGAGTTGACACAGAGCAGCTGTTCCTTCCTTCAGCCAGTTACGTGTTAGAGTGGTGGTTATAGGGATCCTACTCCTCCCTGTTTTACGCAGTCAAGGTACACTAGGACCAGATGGAGACATAAAACCTGGACCTGCCAGGACCAAAAACCAGAAATGAACAGGTGCTGCTTGATATTCACAGCAGCAGGTGTTCTGTAAGTTACCAGAGAGCAGTTCAAGTCAAGTTTAGAATTATGCAGCAACTTCTTATGATTATCAATAATGCAGATAGATGAAGGTACCAAAGATAAAGGTGTATTTAAAATAATTTTAGCAGCCGCATTTGTGAAAATGGTGATGATTTTATAAGTCCATCAGCACCATCAGTCATGTTCTAGTGCACGTGAACATGATTCAATTTCAGGTGCTTCTTTGCATGTTGTCACACAGAAAGGCAGTGACTACGCATGCAAATTTTTATATCATGTGTGTATGTGTGTGTATGTAACAGTAGTGGTAATCTGGCCAAACAATAACAGCTCCCCCTGCCCATCTGCCAATGTGAGTAGGAAGAAAGAGAAAATCTAAAAGCTACAAACTGAGTCATAAATCTTAAATTTAACTGTGCAACGAACATACTGAGATCACAACCCACAGAACAGCCTAATGTATATTATATACTGTACCAATATCAAAATGTGAATAATTTTATAAGCTTCCAAGAAAAATTACAAAATGCAAAACAGGAAATTCAAATGTCATATGGATGACCATATTTGACATACGGACACAATTATGGACTGCCTTAGGAAATGTTTATTTTTGTTCCTGTTGACTGCTTCATGCATCTGACATGAATGTGAAAGAAAGGCATTAACCAAGGCTTGTCATCATTGTATATTAGGGGCCTGAGGTGAATCTTTGTCAGCATGTAAAATCAAGATTTAGCTGATGAATATGTGCATTTACATGCTTCCAAATATGCTGGAAGTCCTTATGGCATTCATAAACCTAGATCAGAGGTCTGCAACCTGCGACTCCAGGGCCATATGTGGCTCTTCAGCCCCCCCCCCCCTCCTGTGGCCTTGGCCATTGATGAAAGTAACACATCATAATAAAATGAGCAAAATAAGCACACAATTAACAAAGAGAAGAAGAAAATGGATGGATGGAAACAGTATAATAAATTAAACGATCAAAAATGAATAAAAACTAAGAAAATGAACAAAAAAGCAAAATTATGAACAAAATCTATAAG
Organism: Pseudamia nigra; assembly: GCA_029823295.1. NCBI lineage: Eukaryota > Metazoa > Chordata > Actinopteri > Kurtiformes > Apogonidae > Pseudamia > Pseudamia nigra. The sequence continues at coordinate 20,113 of JAQQAE010000338.1, forward strand.
ATTAAAACAAACATGAGCAAAATAATCAGGGAAAATGGCAAAAATAGTGTATCAACTAAAAAATTTGATAAAAGATAAAGGAAATATAAAAAATTAACACATTAGTCAAGTAACAGAATATAAACAAGACAATGAACAGAATCAAACAAAAATAGTGAGCAAAATATTCCATGAAAATAAACAAAATCCACAAAAATAATCCGGGAAATCAACAAAATGAAGAAATTAACTGAACAAATTGGATGAAAATGAATAAAATAATGAACAAAATATACAAAAAGAATGAAATAACAAAGTGGTGTTAGAATGCTGCCAGCTAAACCGTATGTCTTACATCATGTGGCACGTGAAGGGGTTGAATATTATTTGAGGCTCCAGACACTTTTTTTCCCCTTTTTGTCCAAAATTGGATCTTTAGATTGTAAAAGTTGCAGACCCCTGCCGTAAATTTTACACTGCTGGCCCTGTGAACCCTGCGGAGACCAGTCTGAAGCATAAAAGTGACTGATGTAAAAACTGCATATACTGTACTCTGCTCCTCCTGCTGCCTCCCTAATCACATACAGATACATGCAGTTTAGTGCACACAGACACCCAGGTCTCATTGGAGCCTCTATGTTCATATTAAGGTCAGGAAGGGTTAGGCGGTGTTGTACACAGTCAATCTGCTTTGTATTGTGCAAGTATATGAATGTGTGTGTGTCAGCGCATGTGTTTTGCTAAGAGTTCACTGGAGAAGAAAATGTGCTATGGATTAACACGTACAGAACTGACAACCATAGCTGAAACGAAAGCTTGTATTCTAATAATCTCAGAGAGACAAGGATGAGGTCAGACTTAAAAGACACAACAGAGTGATGCCTGATAAGAAAGATCCAGTAGAGCATTATAACGATGCATAATAAGTGGGCTAAACATTTATTTAAAAACTGAAATTCTGATTTTTATTTTTTAAGATAATTTCTACAATGTGTTTTTTCTGGTCATATCTAATACCTCAGCCTATGTTAATGACCCTCTTCAAATGGTTGCAGACTCAGCCCAGTTGATCAATGATCAGGTGAAAGAAACACCACAGCCATTTGGGTAATTGAGTCCGAGAACATGTTCCAGCTGACCTGGCAGGATTCCTTAGTAGAGAACTTCTGCAATAAATCTCACTCATCACAGGAGGATCTGCACATGCTTAAGTATCAGATCAACAATTCAAGCGCTATATCGCACTACATGAGATCAACCGACTTAGAGTCACTAAATCATCTGATCATCTTGCCAGTATTTTTAAACCCAAGATTAGTGTTTGTGGTCTTCATCAGCGTATATTACAGTTTAAGGAGGCTGCACAAGTGTAGTGGAAGATGTTTCTAACTGTTGGTAGCTGGGGTCATTTTAGTGATGAAAACTATTCCGAAAATGCCTGGAAGCCACTCAAAAGAATCTGTCCCCAAACAGTGTGAAACAACAGCTCAGGCCTGCCCACAAAGCCTTCACTCTTATTGAGTTATGGTATAAAATTAAACTCAGGAGATATATTAAGCCCGTCTCCCATTTCTTTGTATGTAGTAGGTCTTATTGGTTGTGGCAGTTAAACAATTATGAATGCCATGTAGTTGAAAAATACTTTAGACTTACCAGCCAAAAGTATAGACACACACTGGGTAATTTAAATAAACATATCGTCTGCTGCAGAGGTAGCTCTTGGTTTTCCTTTCTTGGGGACTTTTTTCTTTTCATAACTACGTGTTTCTTGCCGTAATATGGAGTTGTGCAGTAGTTGTAGTGGCACTAATAAGACTATTGACTGTGTTTTAATGTACCTTTCTCTGCACAAGAGAACTGATGGTCTAAAAGAAAGTTACGAAGGCAAGAAATGGCACAAATTAACTCTTGGCAAGAGACTTCTGTGTTTTAAAAACCATTCCAGGTGACTACCTCATGAATCTGATGCGAGAATGTCATGAGTGTGCAGAGTTGTCATTAAAAATAAATGTGGCTATGGACAATCTAAAATATAAACCATCTAAACCGTCTACAATCTAAAGGGCCTTTTTAGGACAAAAACAAAAAAATAAGCATCTAGAGCTACAAAAAATATTTGAACCCTTTATGTACCACATGAAATATGATGCATTCTTTTAACTTGTAACATGTTAGTTAACACCAATATGTTATTTTATTCATTCATTCTCTACCCCTTAATCCTCACAAGGGTCAGGGAGGGCACTGGAGCCTATCCCAGCTGACTTAGGGTGAAGGCAGGGTACGCTTTAGATGAGTCACCAGTTCATCACAGGGTTGACATACTGTATAGAGACAATAATTCATACATTAATACCTATGGGCAATTTAGACTGACCAATTAACCTAACTCTAGTGTTGTGGGTGAAGCTGGAATAACCGGAGAGAACATGCTGTCTGGCGTTTGATTCGAACCCAGGACCTTTTTGTATTTATTTATTTGTTCATTTTGCTGGTTTTTATTTTCAGTTCTTCTTCATTTCCTTTTGCCGATTAATTAGTTAATTTTATTGGTTTTTGTTGTGTTTTTTTTTATTTGTATCTATTTTTGTGAATTTTCATTTTCCTGATTACATTTGTGCATTGTTTTTCTCATTATTTTTATCATTATTATTTTCATTGTCCTGTTAAAATTTATTAGCTAGACTATTTTGTTCATTTTCTTGAATGCTTTGTTAATTCGTAATCCGTTTTCATTCTGTTGATTTACTATGTTAGGCATTTTTGTGATTTTTTTCACAAATTTTCTTAAACATTTAACATTTCTAATAAGAGATTAGCCTACTTACATTCATTTTTTCCATCTTTGTTTATTTTTGTGTTTTATATTGTTCATTTTCTTGATTTTTTGGTTCATTTTGTGAACCATTTCTACTGGATTTTCGCTGGATTATACTCACATTCAAGCACGAAAAATAAGAATCATTTCACCTTAAGCCTTATCACTATTGAGAGGATTTATCTTGTAATAATTTATGATAAACCTAATTTTTCCTTGTACATACACCAAGCCATCATCAACAGCTCTGTATTTTTCAGATTCTACTTGCTTATATTGTAGAACACAGAGGATCCTTTTGTGCTCAAACTATCTGATGTTGTTTAAACAAAGCAGCATTGTCCCTGTCTTAGTCACTCTGACACCATCTAATTTAGGCGAAGGTGAAAAACAGGCAAACAAAGAGCTTGATGACTCTAATAAATATTAATTCAGCGCAGCACAAAGCCGCAAGTAAAGTGTCATTTTTCCCACATGCAAAGTGGGATTTAGATTCAGATTTATGCTCATGATGAAAAGAGCTTAAGCAAAAGCAGATTGCACATTTCAGAGGGTAGTAGGGAAGGGACTTTAGTAAGAGTATAAAAAGAAGATGCGTCAGTCTCTTTATCTAAAAAGCTATGTTGGCTGAATACTGAGAAATAATACGATGTGAGACTTTCTAGGACAACAACATATTGACAACAGAAAATGAGTGTTGATAACTATGCAGAGGTGGCCAGTCCTTGTGAAATGATGTTTGTGACCCTGCATTAATCAGGCCATTTATCACCGTGTCCTTCCTTCTGCCTCAGGCCATGCAAAACAATTATGCATATAATATTGTTGTGTGAATATTTAATTTGGAAGTGGAACTGTGCTTTGGACCAGTTCTGGTTATATCTGGCTCCTAGCCTAACTATCTGGTCAGGCAGGATGGCTAAAAACATAAGAGTGCTCTACTTTCATAATCAGGCATCTTGGACAGTAGCTTTTGTTCTATCAGGGTTTAATCTCTTGTGTCATCTTTGAACTATGTCTGAACTCAAGATGATATGTTGAGACTGAATGTTGTATGCTTATTATATGGTGTGTGTGAGTGTGTCTGTAAAAGAGGTGTTAAGCTCTTGTTTGTGCCTCACGTCACTTCTTTATGTCAGAGCTAAAATGGTTTTGGTGTGTTCCCTTTCTCTCTCTTCTCTGCAGGACCAGACTACATCAAGCAACAATTAAAGGAGCCTGTAGAGATAAAAGAGGTCCCAGTGGAGAAGAAGGAACCCTCCCCAAAAGATTCTCCCCATTTTTATCGTAAGGGCACCACTCCTCCCCATTCGCCTGTGACCAGTCCTGGAGGCTCACCTCCCCCCTCACCTCACTCCAGCAAAAAGAAAGGCCAGCTTGCCAACAGCACCAGCCGCAAAACAAGCAAGGAGGAGAAATCTTCCCGTAAGATAAGCAAAGACGAGAAGTCAAGTCATAAGGCCAGCAAAGATGAGCGGGCTAGCAGAAAGCTGAGTAAAGAAGAAAGGCCTACAATCACTGATGGTCTTGAAAGTAGCGCTCAAGTCAAGGCTCCACCTAAAGCTGGTAAACTTCAGCAGCCCACCCCAGCACCTGCTCCTCCTACACAACCTCCTGCAGTGCCAGTCAATGGCGAGCTCCACAGCGAGTATCACAGTTACTACGTCAAGGCACCAACAAGGGTCCGTCCGCCCCCAGACCCTGAGGAAGATATTGAGGAAGAACCTAGTGCCCTGGCCCTGGCACGCATGCCCCCACAACCCCCCAAATCCTTTAGTACACCAACTCCAAAGCCCGCCTCCATACGGGATGGCAAGAGTGACCAGAAACTCAGGAAGCAGGATTCCCTAAAGCCAAAGAGCCTCGCAGACACAAAGAAAGCCAGTATGGAGGCAGCAGAGAATACAGAAGAAACAGTTAAGTATCAGCATTTGTATAAAATGGGTTTCCAACCGATTTTGATCCAGGGACCTCCATTGTGACTAAGAAGCAACCTGGGGAGCACTGTTGTTCAGTATGATGGCAGGTGTTGAGATTTGTTTTTTTTTTTTCTTACCCGTTAGTGTGATTTCTGGCGGTGGTACAGTGCACAGAGTCTGTCTATTCTTGGTAGTATAATGGCAGATAGGGACAGTCTTAGGCCTTATGCACACTGATTTTCTATTTCTTTTTTGTTTTAAAAAAGTTTTTGCATGTCCACATTAAATGACTGAAAATGCTGTAGTATATATGCCAGTGGTGCTGTAACACTTCCACAAAAATACCCCCAAAACAGAGAAGAAAACTTTGAGCATGAGCATCACACTCATGCAGTGAAAACCAAACAACTAAAAACTTGTGGCGTATGCTGTTCTCCACATTCACTTGTTGCTTATGGTGATAGTGGAGGAGTAGACGGTTTTGCTGTAAAAGCCATAACAAGCTCAGTAGCTTCTGCAGCACAAACACAACACTGTAATGTGCTGTCATTGCTGTTGTTGGGGTTGGTTTTAGTGCACAGGGGTTAAGGGAGAGGTGGGCCTCATCGTTTCAGAAAAGATGGGTTGTAAACATGGAAATGCAAAGGTGGCATTTTGAGATTTGTTCAGTGTGGGACCTCAAAAATTAGCATGTTGGGGCTCTGTGTGGATGAAACTCCTATACAATAAAACCTTTTGCACATACTCCGAAACTCATCTCCATGTGGAGGACCTCATATATTATTTTCTGGCTGCAGCCTTACCCTGTACTCATTCTTCAGGAATGCTGGTGTGGAAAATCCAGTCTCACTCAGACATGTAGTTGCAAAAGGTAAAAAATACTTTACAACTTTTGCTGAAAGCTCTGGAAATTCAGCTCAACACCGGCCACCAGGGGGCTGCGGACTACCGGTTGAAAACCCCTGGTAGAAATGAATGTGTTTTGCCTGTGCCTTTTTCTTCCATGTTATATTCATCATCAGTTGTGATGAAGGATGCTTAAAGATCATTTGATGTTGTTGTTGATTGTTATGTGATATATTAACTTCTGTGTTATATTTGTGTTTTTCAGGGTCCTAATTCAATCCTTGTTGCTATGGTAATGCTGCTGAATATTGGCCTTGCAATTATATTTGTCCATTTTCTGACATGATAATGCTATTTCTCAGGTAAGTTCTTACATTTTTCCTCACACTTTTACACTTTAATAATTTAGTGTCCTATCTGTGAAAACCTGTGCCTGACATGTGACAAGAAGCCAATTAATATTGAACACACTGTTTCATGTTGCAGTGAAACCATGGCAACTGGTACTGTTGCATCGCCGGCCTTGAAAAATGAAAATGGCGCCAGTGAGACACGGAGGCAGCCGTAGGTGTTTAGGAATCAGCATGACACTGAAGAGAATAAGGAGGAAGACAACTCTACCACCAACATGTCTTGGGCCTTCTTTAAGCCAGTCCCGTGAATTAGCACTCTTTGGCTTGTCTAAAAGCTGAGGTGACATGTCGTGTCTAGTGAGATAAAAAAAAAATTAAAAAGTATAAAAATGCAAACGAACTTACACAGTCTGAATAAAGAAGTAATTGAAATCCACACGTGTGCTGATCCAAGCACTGGTCTCTATAGCCCACTCCCACTGCCTTGGCAGAGATAGCAGTGGGCTGACGGACTTTGCTGGAAGTGTATGGAGATGCACTTTTAGATGACGGGAGCAAACAGCTGCCTTTCTATTTTGCCATCTGACGTTTTGATGGGGAGATGTGAGCCCAGCGGCTGGGGGGACAGTCGCAGCAGGAGCATGCTCGGGTGTTTGGAGCATTTTCTGGGGTTCACTCTACTCTTGCTACAGGAAACTGGGCATGACTATTGCCAGCAGTCAGTGCTAGCACGGTCACTTGCCAGTCTTACTCTGTTAACCCACTCATCACCGCAGATTTCTCAAGCTCCGTCCATTGTAACCCAGGACACACTACTTTGAAACACTCCCCGTGCATGGTACAGTTTTAACATATTGTTTTTATTTTTTGTTTAACTGTAGTTTTTTGTTAACTGTTCTTTGAATGCTGGTTACTTGCGGTCATACACCGGTAGTGGCAAAGGAAATTTCTTCTATTCTCAGAATAAATAAATTTCTCATTAATATTGAAATAGTTTTGATTTGTAAAAAATTGAGATGTAATGAGACAATTCATGTGACTGAAAGTGCAATATGTTTCTTTCAAAAAGTAATTTTATGATATATTTGCCAAAAAAACAGTTTGTATAATCATATCAAAGAAAAATCTCTTTATTTATTTTGTCACTGCATAAGTAAATCATTTGAATTTGACTGGAATGGATGGAGTGTCACTGTGTGCTTAGGAAGGTCACATTTTAAAAGCCGGCTTGTTCTGTGAAATGAAGATACAAATGTCTTATGTTATTTATTGAATCAGAAGGATAAATGTTTCATTGTGTTGCAACATATGCCAAGCCCATTTTTGCTTGAATTCCTTCATTGTATTAATTTCTTTCATTGTTACAGTATACCACTAAGTTGCAATGATAAGATGCATTTATAGGCCCAACAATGCTTGCATGCTTATGAGACTGGATCAGGGCAGTCTTGTGGACAGTGGATGTTGGTATTGCATTTATTCAGGTTGAGGCCATGGGGAATGTGGCAACGGGGGAAGGAGAGATGCCTTTATATGTCTTTAACAGTACTACTGTTTACCTCAGAAAAAGATGAGAGGGTGGGGGTGGGGGAGATGCCATCCTTGTCTTAATTTAGTTGTGTGCAGGATACTCTGACTGTTGTCATCACCTGAATCATGCTTCTAACTTGCCTAATTGTAGCTGATTATAGTCTTTGTTGCAGGTATGGCATGACTTTCTTTGATTTTAGAAGTGGTTATTTATGTGGTTGACATACTGTCATTGCTACGATGATTACTCATTGTACAAGTTATGGGAAATGTATTTGTGAACATTGGTCATCATAAAAAAGGGCTTCTATACGGCTATGTTTTTTTTTTTTTTGCTGTAATTGACTTTTGAAGTTAAACTTGACTGTGTCATATGCTAAAATATGAGTAGCACATCACATTTTGAGAGCACTTCAGAATCATTATCACTGGCAAACTAACTGCTGAGTGTCAGTAGAGGCAGGCCAAGATACTATATTACTCAAAAACATGGTTATATTCCCAATGTGATGCAGCTAGCTGCTATCAGATTGTTTATAAAGCAGCATGTGCCACCATTTCTTTGTCACACCCTTTATTTCTTTTTGTTGAAACAATCTTCACCTAAGCATGGTGAAGAACTGAGGGTTTAACAGAACAGCCTGTTTATGGGATATTTTTTGAAATGCATGAAGGAGACATTTATATATAGATTATTATATACTCTTTGTAAGGATTTTTACAGAGCACAATCTAGAATCTGGTATGAGTTGGTATTTTTCTAACAATTTGCACACCTGTATTTTGACAATGAATATAACTTGTTTGTAATTGGTAATGTAATGCACATATGATAATGTTTGACAGTGGAAAAATACTTTATTTCTAATTGGTTGTACTGTATGTACCATTTGGGGATGTGAAAGGCAGAAGTTCTTGTGTGAGTATTTTTGAAAATAACGAGGAACTGCGGGAGACTTTTGATATCTCAAAGTTCATGTTACCCCACTGATTTGTGCAAAGTCTTTGGAGATGAAGTTATGTGTATAACAATAAAGATGTTATGCCTTGAAAAACAGACTTTGATTATGTCCAGTATCTTTCTTTCTCTTGCTGCAACACATACAGACTACGTACACAATTAAACTGGCATAAAATGTGTGGATGAATTTGAATTGATGGATGCAATGCTTTCCATTTGTCTCATGAGAATGTTTCAAATTCCAGTCTCATGTTCACTTTTGTGTATCACTGCAGTTTGTCATCTGAGCCGTGCTTAGCCTCTTAGTTTGCAATGATGGCCTCACGGTGACCTTTTCATAATGAGATCCAGGGGGAAAAGACAAGGCATGAAATCAAAGTATCTTCACCAGGGTCTAACATCAGTGGTGTGAGCACAGGCAGGTGCCCTAGTTTGTCTCGGGTCAGTTTGTTCTGTTTCCACTGCTGATCAGCCTTGGATTAGTGTACTTTTACAGCAGCAGTGGCACCTGCCTGGAACCTGCCACGCCAGGTCATGCACTTGCTGTGCCCTCTGCCCTGTAAAATCTTGCGTGAGGCTCCTCATCTCAAGCACATACTGTAACATTAAGATGTCGCCTAAGATGAATAAACAGAATAAATATCCCAATATGACTGATTATCATCCTACTGACATTTATAGCAAACTTTCTAAATGACCGACCAGGATGTCTGCCTCTAAAAGGAATATTCTTGAGTGTTTAATCTTGGCACTTAAAACCTCTATGTGAAGCTGAACTTGTCAGTAATAGTATAGAATATCTCTGTTACTATTCTAACATGGAGCAGCATGCTGGGAAAGGTTGTGTTGCACAGCAGTGGTGGACGAATATAAACCAAAACCTTATAAGTGTATCACACCTTCTTAGACCTATTTAACAGATTTTGGTGACAGCTACATTTTGTCCTCATGAGGAATCTACTGCATGTGATCAAACTAAATACACTGTGTGACCAACAAAGACAAACAACAGCAGCAAACAACAGTAGCAAAGCATTTGAGTTGTGTAGTGTGTAGAAACTGAAAACAACAAAGCACATTTATTCATTAACTGTACTTCACAAAAATGCAAATTGGCAGCAAACTGTAAATACACTGTAAATGTCAAAGAAAAACACTGAACATTTTACTCCACTTTTTTCTCTAACTATAAAGAAAATTCATATTCTGAGTCTATATGCTTTACAAAGTGCAACCCTAGCAACAAACTGCTGGCATACATTATAAAATCCTAACCAGAGGTGAGTAGAGTGAATAGAAACAGTACTCAAATAAAAGTACAGTTAGTTTCTCATTTTAGTGACTCAATGAGGAGCAGAAATTCTTAGAAGTACTTGAGAAAAGTAAAAGAGTATCTTGTAAAAGCTACTCAAATAGTAACTGCATAACGTGGAATTTATTACAGCCTTATATTTGATCATTTTTGTTGATTTAGTGGATTTTTTTGGTTCAAATTCTTGATTATTTTTGTTAATTGACTCGATTTATTTTCTAATTTTTGGTTATTTTGGGGATTTATGCTTATTATGTGCCCCGGTACTTACTTGACTATTTCTTCAATTTTCTATTATTTTAATTATTTACCTCTTTTTTTGTTCTTTTTGTGGTTATTTTTGTTCATTTTGCTCATTTTATTGCTTAGTTTGATCATTTTGATATCTAACTTGATTATATAGGTTATTTTATTAACTTAATTGATTTTTTTTGTAGATTTTTATAGTGTCAGCATATCTGTGGCCCAATGTAACTTTTTCATCCCAAATGTAACCGAGTTAGAGTAAAAAATATTGTGGAAAAGCAAGCATATTGAAAAAAAAAAAAAAAACTACTCAGGTACATGTAAAGGAATAAATGTACGTGAGTACAGTAGTAACCAGCTCTAGTCCAAGTTATATGGTTAGATTCTGATGTCTGTGACTAGTTAGACGTCTGGTTTTCTTTTTTTCTACTGAACAAGTGCTGGTTTAAAAATCTAAACCATCAATAAACATAGAAGATACTTTTGGTAATGTCAGCTGGAGAAATGGCTTTGTTTGAACAGGTCCATTTTCTGCGCACTTATTTGACATAACCATGTACTGCAGCCTGTCCATGGAGCAGAAAAACAAAGTTCTAACTTGTGTAAAGTTAACTGTCCTTTCTCAGAGCAAGCCTCCACTTCCGGCTAAAATGCAACTCACTTGTGCTTCTAAATTTGGATTAAGGCTTGTAAGCTGTGAGGGGATATCAGTCTACACCGTTTTTCAAAACTGTTGCTAAGACATCAGTATTAGGCATATCCCCTTTCCATGCCGTGCATAGCTAGCTTAGCTTAGCATCACTTCATCTGTTATATATAAACAAACAAATCTCTCTTATAAAAACCATAAACCTGTCACTCTGTCATCTAAAGTAAACTACAGTATTATCTGTTGCATTATTTGAATACATATCCTTTTTGCCATTTGCAAACATCCATACATGATTTTTTTTTTTTTTTTCTGGGCAATGACTGCAAGAACCAACACAATTCACTTTGGTGCCATTCAAGCGTGACTCTTTTCATGCTCCGTTTATCTAGTGACGTGAATTACGGTGAAGGTCCGTAGGATGAGTCATGATAGTTCAAACAAACAGGGCCTTAACAGTGCATTAGCCTGAAGCTATTGAAAGGAGCTGGTTGTCACTTCCATTTATCTGTCTGTAATGCCACTGGAAGCATTAATCATCTGTGGCGAAGCAACAAACAATAACACTGTTTGATAGAAACTAGCAAGAACATCTAGTAATGGATTTTTATTTTGTCGTACAACGTTTTGTTTGATGTCCGGATTGTGAGCCACATTATCCTCACAGCTGCATAAGTAAATGGTTCCAAATCATTCTTGTGTGGCAGAGTGTTGGCTGCAGTTAAAGGCTGGCTTACAATAATGTTGATTCAGCAAAAACGGTAGCAAATGTACTGTAATGACTATTAACAGTGGCTATCAAAAACACTTTGATAAAATGCATACAATGTCTCAACAAACACTTACATGCCTGCCATCTGTGCTGCTTTGGATTTTTGTGTCTAAAAACAATGATTACTGTGTTAGTGTTAAAAGAATAGTAAGCAAATCAGGTTTATTTCACCAAATATTGATTCCTGAACTCTCCCTAAGTTAAAACATTAGTACTGTACTGTATTACTTTTTTTAATTAATATGAACTAGTTTTCTTTGCATTATCTGAGGGCCGTAAACACTGCATCTTTTTTGTATTGACCATTTGTCATGTTCTGTAAATAAATGCACTAAATGAAATGTAGGTAGCTTAGAGAATAAAACAAAATTGTTCATTTTACTCAAACAAAACCTACCAAGTTGATTTAACAAGTTGCCAGCTATTGTGACAGCACAGAATCTCATATGCCAGATGTGTCAGCTGTGTGAGTCAGTGCTCAGAATGAAAAACAATTCACCAGGTATGGATTTAACATAAATCAAGAAAGCACACATTTAACATTTTTTGACACATTATCAGTTATCTTGTTGGACTTGGAGCTGGACAGACCAGCTGGAAATGCCACTTATTTCAGAAATACCAGCATTAAACTCTATATTATGCCCTAATTTCTTGAAGAAATCAAAATTACTTGTTAAATAGTGAGTAGATAGTTCTATTTAATTTCAACTTTCTTTTAATGATAGAAAGCTATTGTCGGACATGTCCTACATGTTGTTGGTTGATGATGCTGGTCTTTCAAGGTTTAGACAATTAGAACTAATATCAGAACTGCAGGGCATTGTGCTTCACTGCAGGCAAAAGGGGCTGTGCCCTCAAATGCACTGTGACAAGCCTTTCCTACTTTTCAGTAGAGAAATGCCCAAAGCCATTCCTCCCCCATCATTCATGACTTAAATTCTGACCTGGTTTCATTCACAGCCTCTCCAGTTCAATCTTTGTAATAGTCACTGATGGTTATATTTATTGATATTTGACTGATTTCGTGGCACTGAGAGTGAGTGTTTTAAGAATTGTAAATTAAGTATGGGGATCTTACTCTCTGTATCTGCCGTGCAGTCCCTCAAAAACTAAGCCATGCTGACTGTGACATATTCTATGCAGTAAGACAAACCATTATAATAAATTACACCAACAAGCATACAAATGGACAAGTGCCTTTTCTAGCAAGTTAACTACATCTCACCATTTGCAAATTGGCTTCCGTGTGTGAAGAAGGTGTCTCTAGGGTGGATGATATGTATCACTTGGCATGGCAAGGGTGATTGCATGTATTGTATGTTTTCGTGTGTGCATGTTAAGGAAGCCCTTTTCGAAGGGCCCATAGCAGCATCCCCAAAATAGAGCTGAGAGCAGCTGCAGTGGGGTGGGTCATATCAGAGAGACATCAAAGCAACTGCCGCCACCCGCCCGCTCTGATCATAAGCACTAATGGTGTAATGGGGGACTGGAAGGTCAGTGATTGTTTTTGTGTGTGGGTAGGTGAGTGTGTGTATGTGTGTGTGTGTGTGTGTGAGACAGAGAGAGAGACAGAGACAGTGAGTGAGGGTCTGAGCTCTAGAACTTTCTGGAAGTCACAATGACAGCATAGCTAAACCTAAACCTATTACTGTAAGACAAATACCAGGTCAGTTATGTACTTCTGCAATGAGCACAATGAAACATGACTGTCCAGAACAGTCTTCCATATGAATTATTTGCTTTGACCTCTAGATTGTTAATACACTGTTTATGTGTATATAAACAAAACTGGGAGGGAGTAAAGTAAAAAAATAAATGAAAAATTCCCAGAGGAGCACTGCACTTCTCTGTAAAAGCACCTCTGGACAAACAACATGCTCAGGACTCAGGAGTGTTCTCATAGTGTCCCAGCTCAGATAACTCTGCATCTCTGCATTTGAAAGCTTCAGATTTCAACAGTCATCACTTTTACAGCATGAAAGAATTTCAGGCAAGATGAGGGCAAAGTCAGAGTTTGAACCTGACAGTGACTTCTCAATTTCTCATTGGTCTCTTTTCTATAACAGACAAATCTTTATCCATTAGTACATTTGACCCCCAGTTGCTATTTTACAAATCAGAAAAATTACCTGATTATTAATTAGCTGGAAAACATTCATCTTTCATAATGCCTGGCAGAATCATACAATCTCTACACATACTGAGATTAGGTCAGATTATATTCCTACAACACATCTGTAATTTCTACACTGTATAGTATGACTCACTGATGAATTTTACACTGAAAGAGAATTTCTATTCCTGTTTCTCCTTTTCTCGTTCATTCCTTCTAGAATCCACATTCATGGGTGCGCAGAGTATTGGTTGTGTCCAATCAGCACCTGCTCGCTCTCGTCACAACCAGAACAGTCAAGAAAAGATAAACTGAAACACAGGCGCCCCCTTCAGGTTTAAAACGGCAATTTCATATAAAAGGAACGTGTGCCGTAAATCGGTGTAAATTTGACAAGTTAAGTCAGCTGTTTTTGATGTTGCTATTTCCTGCCCTATAAGTAAATATTTTTTGTGATATTGCATTATATTAGACAGGTTGTGTGGCATAAATAATAAATGTCCTTAAGATACCACTTTATACCTTTGTGGAGTATGGGGAAAATTGTAAAAATAATTACAGATTTGAGTTTTGAATTATAAAAATAAAAGCAGCATAAATATCTGCACTACAAGTGATTCGAAATAGTTCTCCGTGTAAGCAAAATTCTACGGAAGGAATATATCGCGGACCGGTGCTCAGTCAAAGTAATTCCGGGTATCAACAACCTGGTTGCTAACGTTAGCTCAAACCCAAGCTCCCTTTCGCATTCTACTGCAGAGCGGTAAGAAAACATTTTGCGCATCGATCTTATGTTGTTGTGTGTTCTTGTGTCTCAGACTATTAGAATTATTGCGTTCATTAAGCCCGAAACGCTAGAAATGTTTATATGTTGTCGTGATTGTCAAGTAAGGTACTAGCTCGCTTGTAGCTTAGCTTTCTGTCACACTACGCTATTTTGTCCAGTACATATGTAATCACAACAACAAATTACAATAGAGAGGCTTTTATGCGTTGTTCCAATTCATGTTCGTTTAACAATATACACCTTAAATGACAATTGTTATTCAACGATCAGCGCTAGCGTTCGCTAAACGTTATACGGCAATGTTGGCTGTAATTAGCTGTGGTTAACTTCCTCAACTAAGTTACATTTTAAGGCCTGGGTCGACGTCTGGCTGACGGTAATTCAAATGTAGTGGTTTTATAAGATGTAATTGTTAGTAAAGTCTAACATTTAATTATGCGACATGTTTCAGAGATGTCCGAGAGCGCCTGCGGAATCGCAGGTTACAACTAACCCAGCCGCAGACAACTCTATTCACGGACGGAGCCAGAATCTTTTTTGAGTGAATCACTATGTTCTTCTTCTTTTCCTTTCTGCTATTAATGGAGTTTAATATTTGTCAAACTGATAAAAAAAATACAACCACGTACAGTCTGTGTGTATGTGGTACAAACGCAGAGAGCGCTCGTGCGACTCCTGATCATTAAAACTACCCAATTGGAGTTGGATTCATTGTGTCTTTGGTGGGTGGGTGTTTATTGGCAGATGTTATAAAATCAAAGATAGGTAGATCTACCTATACATAGATCTATCTATCTATCTATGCGGTCGATCGCAGAGGGAAATTCACAATGTCACTTTTATCACTATTATCGCTGCGTAACTTGACCTTGCTAACGCTGCTAGCAGTTTCACTGTTTAGCCTACTGTTTATTGGCTAAGGCTGACAGAGCTAGATATAATAATTTAATTATTTCGGTCCATAAGCTTTGTGTGTCCAAACAAACACAAGAAATTCAAAAGTTAGACAACATCAGAAGACAAAGTGTTATTATTACTGTACATACGTTATAGTATGTTGTTGATCAAATTCATTACAACAGGCTTA
>JAQQAE010000339.1:0-35442 GCA_029823295.1 Pseudamia nigra
AACACCTGCTTTGGTGAGTGGCTGGAAAGAAAACCTTCAGTGTCTTGGCCCTTTGTGGCAATGATTGGACACCCCTGCTCTAGGCCTTCTGCCTGACAGTTCCAACCTCAGCATCCTACTACGTACTGTACCGATATATTCACTATCCCTCCTCTGAACATGTCCAAACCATCTCAATCTAGCCTCTCTGAATTGTTATTTGTTGATGTTTTTGATAATGTCGTTCATTTTATTGATTATTTTGCTGTTTTTTAATCATTTTTGTTCATTTTAGGACTATTTTGTTAATTTTTTTGTCCATTTTGTTCTTAAATTTGTTTTGGTTTTTTTGTATGATTTAAAACAAAAAGGTGATTAAAAAAAGTGATTTAAAAAAAGTGATTTTAAAAAAGGCACCACAGAGAAAATGACATAATGTAAGAATGCTACGACTGGGGCATCCTGACCAGGATTGTGCCATAGGAATGCTGGATCAAGGTGGCCCACCAGACAAATTGCCGCAGCAGTAAAACTCCACTATAGTGCACTTACACCAGCATTATTCGTCCAGAGGAACAACAGCAGACCAACCACAACCTGGTCAATCACATGTAACAACCAGAATATATCCACCTCCTACACCTCGGAAACAGGTTCCAACCCATCACCATTACAGCACCAAAGACTACTGACATACACAATAGACCAGTACATGCAAAGACATAAGCACCATACACTGCTGAAGTAACATAATGTTACATTTCTTGACATTTTTGGTCCTTTTTTGTTTGTTTTGGAACTAGTTAAGTTAGAATACTCATTAAAAGGTAATGAGGAACAATATATAAGTGGTCATTTGCATACAACACAAACTACACCTGTAATTTTACAAATAAATGGAGTGGTATGTTATTAAATAACTTGAGCCTTTTGTTTTTATTTAATGCTGATTTTGTTTGTTCCAAGTTAATGATGCCGTACTGGCATTTACAACCTGAAATCAAAATGAACAGAATAGGTGTGGATTCATGATGTGTGGATTCATTTATGGTAAGTATGTAGGCATCAGTTCATGAGTTTTTTTCTTGGCATGAGTCCCAAGGACATTTCTTTTTTGGTCTTTCTCTGGGGAATAGCTTGGTAAACACTGGACCTAAAAGAAACCCTGAATGACTTTGATCTGACTCTGAACTCTGTGTAGTTCAAACAACTACAGACAACACTGAAACCAAGAGAGATCCCGACATGCATCAGAACCGCCATCTTATCGCCGCTTCTTCCTGCTTCCTGTTTTTGCCGTCTCAGTCCGGCTCCTGTTTCCTGGTCCTCCCTGTGTCACATCTCTGCTTCCTGTCCAAACACTTGGCCAGAACAATATGGCTCAGTAAGGAGTGACTGAGAGGAAGAACAAGGGGACAGATGGAAATGTGCTCACACCCATTTCTAATCAGCCACTCATTTTTTCTATTTGTTTGCCAAATGCAGGCATTTCAATTACAGATGGAGTGGATTTACACCAAATAAACCAGTTCAGATGAGAGTATGTGAGAAAGAGACAAGAGACTGTTCAATGGGAAGATGCTAATAATAACTGACAGGAATTAGGAATACTATGCATTATGAAAGGACTATCCAAACCTTGTACATATTAATGAATTATTAAAGGAAAATTTGGGTTTAGAAATCTACCATGACTTAAAAATATGGGCCCTTTAGAGCAGTAATTCCTAAATCTTTGCTATATCCATGTAGGATTTCTTTCGGACCCCATACTTCCTACATCATAAACTGCTGGGATATCTATTTTTTTTACTCTTTAAATGTGAAATATATTGAGATATGGCCCATAAAAAGAAAAACTGAACTTATTTTGACCATTTTGAACAATTCATGAACAAAGTAAGTATTTAAAAGAACACAA
Organism: Pseudamia nigra; assembly: GCA_029823295.1. Classification (NCBI taxonomy): domain Eukaryota; kingdom Metazoa; phylum Chordata; class Actinopteri; order Kurtiformes; family Apogonidae; genus Pseudamia; species Pseudamia nigra. The sequence goes on from JAQQAE010000339.1 coordinate 1,901, forward strand.
CAATAAAGACAATAAACAAGAAATGAACCATTGAATGAATGTTGATGAACAAAAAACATACAAAATAAGATACAACGTGGACAAAATATAAATAAAGTGAACACAAATGAACAAAGTGGAGAACAAAACAAAATTACAATAAAAAAATTAACATTCAAATGGATGAACAAGGAAGAAAATAATCCACAAAAATTTGCAAACAAATTAATAAATTGGACAAAGTAATGACAAATAATAAAAATGAAAAACCTAAGCAATCTAAAAAAAACCAACAGAATATTCAATAAAGTTGACAAAATGATCAAAACTGAACAATATTTGACAAAAAAGATCACCAAAATGGAGGAGAAAGAGCAAAACAATAAACAGGATGAAAAAAGGTAAAAAAAAAATGAATGGATTGAAGAAAAATACAAAATAAAAAACAAAATAGCTCATAAAGGTTCATATTGTCATATTGTCTTCTTTATATACAGTTATATCTCACTATTTTCTTCTGAACAAAGTAGAAGTAGGAGGTGTTTCTCGACTGCAGGTGTCAGTCGAAACTCGTCAAGGTAAAAAGATACATCCCCTACTTATACGTTGTCTGTTCAGAAGAAAATATTAAGATATAAATAAACAAAACTAGTAAAAATGAACATAATTATCAACAGATTAACAAAATAATAGACAAAAATGGACCAAATGGTTAAGAAAATGAACAAAAAACTAAGAAACTGAATAAAAATGTACAAATTAATCCCAAACGAACAAAAATAAACAAACTGGTGACCAAGTGGCTCCATGACCTAGTGTAATTTGTCGTCACGTAACCAAACACACATAAAAATTCACTGTGTTATCAGTGTCTGAGGAGGAAACGACTGTATGTAGTGTCATCATCACAGCTGTTCAAGACATAAAGAGACACTTCTGTTCACCGTGGCCAATGCCCAGTAGCCGTGCCTTCATCATCGGGCCATGTTTTCGCAGCTAGCGGCCCCCTGCAACTCCAACAGCCTCATGCCAATAAAAGAAAACAAAGGGTCAAATTACACCATCATGTGCTCCCGCAAAGCACAGCGCACTGAGGCTTGGCTGGATGCAAAAGAGCCCCAGTCTGCATGAGTATTTTCAACAGACTGTGTACTTGGAGGTGGCACAAATTAGAAGACGGCTTGTTTTTTGCATCCTCTGTCTGCCTGGCATGACAGTCACATCAATGAGGCGAAATAATGAGCGGAGTGAGCAGGAGGGAGGAGGGACGGGCCTTGTCTGATTGTGAGAAATGAGGGGAAAGTAGAAGCAAAGCAGAGTACATGAACACAGACACCAAGTAAGGGTAAGAGTGTGTGTGTGTGTGTGTGGGGGTGTGTGTGGGGGTGGGTGTGTGTGTGTGTGTGTGTGTGTGGGTGTGTGGGGGTGTGTGTGTGTGGGGGTGTGTTTGTGTGTGTGTGTGTGTGTGAAAGAGTGTGATTGGAAAATACAGTGAATGAGACAGTGAAAAGGTTGTGTCTGACATTAAGAGGTGGACAAAGTGTGTGTGTGTTTAAGTATTTGGAGGGGGGAGGGGGGGAGGTTACGGGTGGGGGAGGGGTAGGAACAGGGACCTCGGGGAAGCCGCTGAAAGGTTCCCGGGACAATAGAGCTCCGTTCACACGGCAACAGCACCAGCTCTCCCATGCATCCTCCTCCCCCTCCTCCTCGACCTTCTTTAAGGGCCCCTGTACTCCTACCCTGAAAGCAGAGTGAGCAAGCACTCCTCCTTCATCCTCCACTCACTCCAAGGCAGAAGAAAAGGTAAGTGAAGGCTGAGCATAAGCCTGTCTTACCCAACGTATCATCCAACATGTTGCTTCATGTTTTAAAACTTACAGACGGTTTGTGGACAATACTGCCAAAACTGTAGATACAGATAATCATAACAAAATATGTCAAATCCTTCCTCCACTCAAGCTTAAAGGTATATTTCTGGTTCTGAGTCAAAGTAAAAGAAAATAGATGGAGATACATGGTTCTAATTTATTCACAAAAGAAGCAACAAGACGAAAAATGAAAGAAACAGCAGGGAGAAAATAGTATTGAAAATGTAAAACAGATACAACAAGGCAAAAAAAAGTAGAAGACAAAAAGAATGAAACAACAAAATACACAAAAAAAGATGATAAGAAATGGCAAAAGGTGGAAAAAATGCACAAAGACCCAATGGTAAGAACAACATAAAAAGACAAACTAATGTAAAAAACAAAAAAGACAAAAAAATATATGAAAACCATTTTCTCTCTGCTTTCATAATATTTTAAAATCACGAATTCAATAAATACATTAAATCAAAATAAATCAAATGAATAAAACCCTGCTTCTTCTTATTATTACTGACTTCATGTTTCATGGTGCTGATGCAGAGGACTGTCGTCTTTTAATTTACGATGGTCGTGGTCATCGAAGTTATTGACTAGGAGTTTGATGTCGAGTATTCATCATCAAGTTTACCAGCGAATTTGCAAAGAGTTTAAATACTTAACTACTACTTCATTATCTTATAGACACCATGTCATGAAACATACATTTATATCTGCACAGCTCATGTATATGTATTAAATGGTGTTGACAAAATAAAATGTGTTGATTTGATCTTCCTTGGCTTTCTAAAGTCCTCACTGGTTACATATTGAGTTGTCATAATCATCATATCATCTCATAATTTATCAGAAGATGCTCTGATTGGTTGGACGACCTGGGATGAGACTTTAACGTAAGGCCATTGTAAACACAGAATAATGCACATCTCATAGTCAACTTGCCTTAAACAGGGTGGAGTTATTTTTAGATAGCTTGCACCTCGTGATGTTTTGATATTTTAATTCTAAAATGACAAATTATGAATTCTGCAGCCTCATGGTGGGGACTAATGCACTTTAGCTTGACTGAATGGTTATGACTTGTGATGTCACAAATCAAAAAATTCAGAAGCATTGTTTTTCCTGGAGTTCATTTTGCTGTGTGGAATTCTCAGGACTGACATTGTTGAGTAAATTCATTTTGTCACAGCTTTTATTATACAACATAGGGTTTATATAAACCTCAAAATCCACTGATTTTAAGCATATGGGATGTTTAAATGAAGCTTTGTCACCATATGCTTCAAAATAGCTGTGTTGTTTATTGTTGTTTACACTTCAAATTGCTACCGGCATCTGGACCATGAGTCGAGTTGCACCTCTTCCAGTTTTAACTCATGGGTTCTAACTTTGGGGGAAAAAAAATCACATCATAGTTAACAGCTGACAAATTTCTGATCCCCACTGAATAATGCCATCATTTACACATATGTTTGTCAAGTTAAAAATCAACTTTACAAGTAAGAAAGTTGGAAGTTTGTCATAAAATAGTTGAAGTGTAAGACTGTGAAAAGACATTATCATAAAGACTACAAACAGGAATTACCATACGCGAAGGCATTCTAATTTTGTCTCTCTAGTCTGTTCAGAGTTGATCAAGAGTCTCTGCAGCCCAATATGAGTAGACCTGGAATAATGTTCACCTCTTCCACTACTTTGTATCCACTCAGTTCAATTAGATTGTATTTGTGTAGCAGCAATCATATTCTAAGATTATCTCTAGGTGCTTCACAATTCGAGGCCAAAACCTCAAAACTATAGGGAGAGCAAACCCAACAGAACCACGGAGACCCAGCCTATAGCAACGAGGGAAGGGAAAACTTCCTTTAACAGTAGACAAAAACCTCCAAATTCAACCTCGTTCTTGAAGAAGGTTGAGGTTAAATTTGTCGAGGTAGCAGCCACTTTAGTGTTGTTGTTGTAGATCATGTGAGACAGAAGTGACGTCCCCTGAACACAGTCACACAAAGCTAACTGATACTTCAGGAATCTGTAAGTCTGTACTTGTAAAACTGTCTTTTAAAATGATAAACATCATGTGTAAATGATGGGATGATTCAGAAACTTGTCTCCCACTCCTCATTGAGTGTAATGTAATTTTTCTTCTATAGTTAGATCCGTAACCCGGAAAAGGGGTGGAAGGAAGCGGGTGTGACGTGTGGTCTTTGAAAAGGATGTAGTTTTAAGGAGAATCAAAACAAAGAAAAATGAAATTAGCGTTACTACATCTCACAGTATAACACTCATTATTGGTTTATTGCCCAGCTCTACTCTCATGCTTAAGTGTTTCCTGCTCTGTGTCTGGACCTTAATTTTTGACAGCCCAGTATACACAGTCACTGTTTGTCTCAAACCTCTGAAAAGTCCCATTAGCAGCATGTAAACAGTTCCATGAGCTGCAAAAACGTCTTTGATCCTCAGAGAGGTCACATTCAAGCTACATTTAGGAGTAAAACACAGTTCCCCTGTGCAGCATCTCCACACAGAAAGCCTGAGGTCCAGGAGGCCTCGACTACAGATGTGAAAACTCCATTAAGATGCGAACGGGAAATCATTACCAATTTATGAGCAGAGTACAGCTTCTTGTGTGGCTGTTTTGCTTGCTCCGATGTAATGAATAATGCAGTTTGGATTACGTCAGGTCACACTGCCCTAAATATGATGTAAAAAATTGTGCCGCAACAATGCAACTATCCAGGGACATCTCCCTTTTTTCAAATGTTACTCATGGGCATCAGTGGTGAAATATTGATGTACTGTCCCTGTGAAACACTGGGAGTAAAAGTCAATTCTGAATCTTACAGGATATGGGAAGCTGGCTGCAATTTTTCTCTTTTTCTGTCACAAAAAAACCACATTAAAACAGAAAATCCCATTAGTAAATGTTGAAAAAATATGAGTACAGTATTAATGGTTGTGAGCATGTAGCTCATCATAGTTCCTCTGGTGACCCATATGGGGCCACATGGTTACATTGACAATACTCTGCTCCAATTATTGATTTAAAACTTGGTGATCAATTATGTTATAAAACATCATTTCCATACATTTGCATCATTACATCGTTTCTGTCTTTTGTGCTTTTTGCATTTTGTTTTTTATTTTTTGACACCTTCTTGTATCTCTTATGTCATCTTTGTCTTTTTGCATTTTTTTTACATGGTTTTCAAGTTTTTGCATCTATTATATAATTTTTGTCTTTTCGCATCTTTTTGTATCTTTTACATCATTTTGCCTTTTTGGGTCTTTTACATAGTTTTCATCTCTCATCTCATCTTTTTGTGTCTTCTGCCGTCTTTCACATCATCTTTGTCTCTTTACACCTTTTATATAGTTTAAATCGTTTGCATAATTTTTGTCTTTTAAAAAATTATGCCACAAAAAGTGTTCGTTTTGTGGCATCTTTTGCAAATTAATCTAAACCACAAATGACTCTTTTCGTTTGGTTTCTTCCACTTTCACCCTGGACCAAACCTGCCTTTAAACATGATCAGAATAATCATGATCATTATTAATACCGGCTAATATGAAATGTTTTATCATTAGAACATCTTTGGCCACATCACCCAGCTCCGTCACTTATTCATATGCATTAATGACTCAACAATAACAGTCGTTATCACATTAATGTCGTGCCTAAGTTATTACAACATAGTATTGACGGGTTTCACGGCTGCCCACGCACTCCCTGTGTGTTTCCCCACCGGCTGATAGACACCGACACGCACGGACGGACTGGAAAACTAATGGTAACCACGATCAATCACTGTTCCGCACCGTCGCTTCCCGTTACTGATGGACTGACCCACATCTGTTTATCTACACGGTTCCTGTGGAATCTCTGCCAGTTTTAAATCTGAAATTCACACAGCATTTTACTGGCCCGGCTCTCAGTGAACTGATTAACAGATCAGCGTACGAGCGGCATAATTTGTCTGACAAAAAAAAAAAAAAAAAAAGAAAAAAGAAAAAAAAAAGCTTTAAAGTAACCCAACACAAGGGAAAGAGTTAATATAATAGGTCGTCTTTGGCAAAGGAGAGTCCGTTTATTATCCTCAACTGGGGGTTCGCTCCAAATGACCACTTGATTTGCTAGCTTATGTCCAGTGGTCGACTTCTTAGTTTTGATAAATAAGACCACAGGTAGAACAAACAGATACGCAAATTTCACCATTTAGACAAAGTGTCATAATAGACGTTGCAAAAAGTACCGTAAGACCCTCACCAGCACTTGAAATATTAGAAGAAATCAGCCCGTCCGCATGTCCCGTTAGGTACTCCTATTAGCTCTGCCATCCTGTGTCCCCCAGCCCGTCTGGTCACTCCGGGAAAAAAAAATCCTTTGAGGGCGGGGATGTGCCCACCGGTCACTCCAACCAATCAAATTTCCAGTCAGGGGATTTAACGCTTGATCGGCATTCAAATAAACCAATGGAGTCCCTACGAGAGTGTGAGTGACAGGGAGACTCCCCAGCGCGACAGTAGTGTTCCAAATATAGGGGGCGGAGCTATAGTTGGGCGTTGCTGAAGAGCTTAACTGGGATTTTTTTATACGATTCAGTCCCATTCGTTGTCAAAATTATGAGGGCTTTAAAGACATTTTGTAGCCTGTGGGGATTTGGTCGACATGAGGACTCATTTAAGTAACGAATAAAGGCTTTAAAGTGTAACCTAGATAGTGTTTTAGGGTTTAGGAAAGTGCTTTAGGCAGGGATGCTGAGAATGAGCTGATAGGATAGTATTGTATAACAGACTGAAATAGCTGTGCCAGCATCCTTACAGGAAAAGGTTCAGTGAGAAGACTTGCTATACTTAGATGTGTGCTTTACTCTCCCAGGTGTGTTTGTAGACACAGTCTAAAGGAGACAACTATCAGCAAAGCACAAAAAGGAGCCAAGAATAGTTTTTGGGCCAAAAACAGACCATTTAAAAAGGAAAGCAAGTTTCATTGAAAAACCTGTTCTAGTCTTGGTCAAGGAGAGAAAGCAATGGGCTGTATATGCTGTACAGCTACCAGTTTAACAGTACACTAATAATGTATTAAGCAATGAATAGCAAAGCATATAACACAATGTAAAAAACATACCCAGCTCCAGGATATTTTCATTTTTTGTCATTTTGTGATGCTTAGAACTGTTGGGTGCATCTGAACTTGCTTTTCTCAACAGATGTTCCTCTTTTATGTTTGTGTTTGTTATTACTTGCTTTATCCTTATGTTTAAAAAAAAAAAAACTGATGTTGTAACTCCCGTCCACCCCATCGTCTGTTATTATATTTCTGGAAGTTGACATTTATCTGAAGGTCTACTCTTACAAACAAACCAAAAAACCCTTTGTAGGACAGTATACAAAAGTCATTGTGTTAAGACATTGCATCTCACAGCTGCTGCTTGAACAGACACTCCCAAAATATCAATGTTTCCACCTTTATTGTCAGGATACTTGCTTCATGTAAAATATTTCATTACAATACAGTACAATGCATGTTCCATCTGCCATCCTCCATGCGATTGGTTGGTTTTGTCATGTTGTAAGGCTTGCCCACAGCATACAGCAGCTGAACACTCAGCCAGCGCAAGCTGCTTTGCCACTCTCGCCATGAAAACAAAACCTTGAAAACAGATTAAATTATAAACTACTCAAATCTTTTTTGTCATTTTGTCCTTTCTGAACAAAAAAAAACCCTCAATGCCACAGCTGTGGGGCCCAGCATCATCCCAGCATGCTTCACAGCAGCTTAGTTCAGTCCTCAGCTGAGGCCCTCACAGGGCCACACACAAAAATGGACAGACAGGAGGACAGACAGACAGACAGGGAATCTGTCAATGCTGGCAGTCATATAGCAGCTTTCAGTCTCATCCAAGCTTCGACAGGAAGAGGGCAACTGGCTGGGGCAGAGTGCAGGTAGAGAGGCGGAGAAGACAGGGAGAAGAGATGAAACGGCAGAACAATGTGCCCCCCCCCAAACCAAGCCATCTTCTGGCTGGTATGATTTTGTCCGATTAACAGTCTGGAGTCTCAGCTCCACATGTTGGGAGCTTCTTCATCCTCCTGCTTTGTGTTTCAATCATCAGCTTTTGCTCTATAACGGTGCTTCTAATACTGGGATTATTGTGGTTTATCTTGAAGAAGTGTGGTTGGTTGTCATCCTGCTGCAGAGAAGGTGCCCTCTGTGGGGTATGGATGCTGTTGCCACGGACATCCCCCACATCCCTCAGTACATTCTTTCAGGTGGGCATGGTGAGGGCGTGGTGTATGTGCTGTATGTGGGATGTATTGGCGTATGGGTGGGATGTCTCAGTAGCGGTGGGTCTGGTGGGAGTATTGGGGTGGCTGTTGGGAGGTAGAGGAGTATCCCATGCTGCTTTGGGGCAGTGATGTGCTTGGTCCAGGATTCTGGTAGGCAGCATGTGGATTGGAGCGCTGTATGGATGACAGAAAGTCAAGACGATCACTGATATGTCTGAAATAGTTTGCAATCTGAAACCACATTTGATCCGCTGTGATTAAAAACAGTTGGGGATTTAAGTAGACTGGGGATGATCATGATTTTAGCTCATGTAATTTTCTTTGTCAGTGAGCATTTGTTTTTTTTCCTGCATTGTAGACTGCATTATTTATGCTCACAGTGTATTCATTAGGTAGTTTTTTTAAAACACAGACCACTTTTCAGAACATTTACAAATTATTTCTTCTTTTTAAAACGTCAACCATTTTGAAAAGCTTTGGGTACATGTCTCTGGCATCCTGAATATAAATGGCCATGTTGCCATAAATTGTAAAACAAATATGAAACAAACTTTTGAAATGTTGCAGAAAAGAGAATGCTCAATATATGAATAGATTCAGAAGAACTTTATTAATCCCTTAAAGGACAATTTGTTTGCACCCCCGGACATTGAAACAAACATTGATGTAGTACTTATGCCAACACCAACCTGCAGCATTCTGATGTGCAAAAAGCAAGTTTACAAAATGCAAGTTTAGATTAATTCAGAACTGGGTGCAAATGTACAGCAATAGAAATAAATAAAAACAAATGTAAGATGCAATAAAAGCAATAAAAGAACTACAATGGAGTCATTTAACACCAGCGTTCAAGTCTGATTGCAGATGGGAGTAAACATATCAAAATGTCTGGAGGTAAACTTAGCTGCACTGTGTTGTCAGAAGGTGGCGCTGTAAGTTGTTATTTATGCCTCCAATAAACAGAATAGAAGTACAAAATACTGTTTTTTCATAAATGAGACATTAATAATCAACATTGCTGGGGATTATTCCGTTTCCTCATCAGAAACCCAAGTCTGAACTACCAATTGTGTCTTTACACATTTTCAGAATATATGTGAAGATGTTGCAAACACCTGATCAATCATAATTTAATGTTTGCTGTGTCAGAATTAATTCAAAAAGATTTATTCTTTTGCCCAAAATATTTTTAAAAAGTTTGTGATGACAAAAACTCAGGATGTTTATTTTAATTTTTCCATTTCCATAAACTTTTCCAAAGGCAAAGTGCATTAGGTGAATGTAAATGCACCTAATGGCACCTATGACAGAAAAAGGGGACTACCTGGTAGTCTGAGGTCATGATGAGGCCACCTGAGGTAGTGGTGGGCGGAACAACTCGCACTTTCTTCAGAGGCGGGCCTTGGGCGTGGCTATTTTCAGGGTTGCCAGTGTGTCCCGCTCCATTTGTGTGGTTATTTCCCTGTTGCTGCTGCTGGTTCTTCTAGAAAATCAAAGTTTTAAGACGGAACTTTTTAAAGAGTCTTTTCATTGAATCGTCTTCATGAAATAAGCACCTTAACTGAATAGCTGTGATGTCATTAGACAGGAGAATTGTCTTACTTTGTCTGCTTTGTCCTCCGGCTCCTCTTCTGTCAGGAACTCCCTCTTGGGATAGGGAATCTGGCAGCCTGCAAACACGCTAGAGGAACAGGCAATGGCTCTCGTCAACTTATTTATTCCCATGTCTCAGCGCTTATTAGATAGAAACCTGTTTAAGGTAGCACTTAATGTCCCTTGGACACATGACCAAAGCTAATGAGTAGCATGAGATATGTAAACTTGAAAGCACAACTCACTCTGAGGTTGGCAGAGGCTCCTCCAAAAAGTAGGGGTCCTGCATGGCCTGTTCAGATGTGATTCTACGGATGGGGTCCATGGTCAGCAGCTTTTGCAGCTTTAATCAATCACACGCAGTGTTTGAGTTTGTCAGAGTAGGTATGAGGAAAAAGCTTAATTCATGTCCCACTGAGAGGATGACCTTATAACTCCAAGTCTGCAGTGGTTTGTCTCACACCATCTATAATTTATACAAATGACTTAGCATTGCTTCTACTCAAGTATTTCAGCTTACCAAGTGGAATGCTTTGCTGTCTGGTTTGACTTTGTGTTTCTCCATGTACTTTATAAGGCTGCAGTTTGTGTATCTGCAAGAAAGGGGGAGGAATTTATAACACCGTGATAACTGCAATTTCAAAAATGCAGAGGGCTCACATGGTATCAGCAAATAGGTATTTAGGAAAGATGCTTTTTTCCCAGCAGACATAAGAGTTTAGACTTGACTTTTGCAAACTGGGGCAGTGATGCTGTGCAGACTCACGTGTTTCTTCTGAAGTCTTTCATCAGTGTGGAGTGTTCTGGCATCTTTTTGATGTCCTCCCAGTCTTTATCTGTTAAACAAGGCAAACAGGATTACATCACGTTACACCCGCTTTCCCTTCAGTAAGACATTATTTAGGTGGTTGGTCTGTATTTCAAAGTTAAGTAAAATACAAATGCTCATTATTTCAGAGCGGCTGTTACAGTGTCAAGTGTGTTGTTACAACCAGGATCAGACATAGTGTTTTAAGACAGTGGTTCTCAACACCGTTTAGTTCCAGAACCAAAAGGGCGTTGATGCTGATGCTGGATTGTTATTTATGTCCAATATCTGTTGCCATGGTAACGTACCGACTGAAATATCACAGGTAACATTGTAGTATGTGTTATATTTTGTTCATTTTCATTTATTTGGTGTATGGTGTATTATGAGATTTGTTCATTTTCTGGTTGATATTGTTCCTTTTGACTTGTAATTTGATTTTTTTTCCCTTTTTGTTGAATTCTGTGGATTATTTTGTTATTTTTAACATAATTTCTGTGGTTTATTTATGTTAATTCTATTAATATTTTTGTTCATTTTGTGGATTGTTTTGTTCATTTTTGTTACTGCATTTTTTTAAATTTTTGTTAAGTCTGGATTATTTTGTTGATAATTTTAGTGGATTATTGTGTTAAATTTTGCTCATTTTGTGGTTTATTTTGTTCATTTCTCTTGCTTTTATTGTTAATTTGGGGGATTATTATGTTCACTTTTCACATTTTCACTTTTGTTCTTTAAACATTGTTAATTTATGCTTATTTTATTTATTCATTCATTGTCTGAATTATTTTGTGGACGTTCACTTTTATTATGCAAGCCTATGTAAGGCGCTTTCCCCCACACGATCAAAACAAATCCATCAAACAGACTGGTGAACTAAGCAACGAGAGCAGTAGAGACAGAGAAGGAAAAAAAAAACAAATCAACAGCAGCTTCAGTGAACTGGAAAAAACAGGCCCAAATGCAGCCCTGCAAGTAAAAGTTACTATGTTTGTGACTTGGCTTCTTTTTCTACATCGTGGATTGATGTCGAGAGCCCACAGACCACATTAAGACCAAGGAAATAATCAGCCCTAGAAATGGAAAATGCTGATCGCACAGCATTTTCCATCGTCGAGGGAACACAGTATCAAAGACCTGGGAAAAGAGCAATCAGTGGAAAATCATATGCGTTGATTTCACTGAGTGATATAAGGAATATACTACCTGAGCTAATTCAATTTAGATATTAATGAGGTTGTACGTAACGCATCCATGTGTTGAATTATTGGAAATGAACATATCCTTCCGCCTCAGGTCTGGAGCTTTTTTGTTGCATCACCCAGTAATACTGTTGAACTATTTTTGTTCATGTTCTTGATATTTTGTAGATTCTTGTAGTTTTATGTTCATTATGTGGATATTTTGTTTATTTTCATGACTATTTTTCTTTAACATTTTTCTTAATTTCATGCCTATTTTTGTACATTGTGAAAATGTTTATTTTCATGACTATTTACTTAATTTGTTAGTTTTCAGGATTATTTTGTTAATTTCATGTTCATTTTTGTTTGTTTTGTGGGTACTTCGTTCATGATCATTATTGTGGGGTCAGAGAATTTATTTTGTACATTTGGTGCCAAGTTTGGCATTTTGTCCTCTTGTTTGTTTTGAAGATCTCTTACATCTTGTTTTCTAGTTAATTTGTTTACCATTTTTGTTAATTTTCTGGATTGCTCTGTTAGGTTTCTATTTTCATTTTGTTTATTCTGGTTTTCAGTAATTTCATTTTAGTTAATCTTGTTTGTTAATTTATCAATTTTTGTTTTTTTTGTGGATGTTTTTGGTTCGTTGTCTTAGTTTTGTTATGGATTTTTTAATTTTCCAGAGTACTGCAGTCATATTTTGTTCATTTTTGGCCATCCTGTGGATAGTTAGCTCTTGGTTGTTTTGTTCATGTACCTGTTTGTTTTTTTCAGTTTCTGTTCATTTTCTGAATTATTTTGGGGTTTTTTTTGTTCCTTCTGTTGATTTAGATATGTTCTTGACTTAGTGCAAAAAACAAAACAAAAAAAACCCTCTATATCTTGTTCTTATTTTGATCTAATACAAAACATAAGTTACATCTTATACACATTATTTGTTACATGTAATAAGGACACGTGGGAATTTTTGACTTTGGATTCAAGACGCCAAATTTCTTCTTTGAGTCTTCATCTACAGAGGTGTGGAAAACTGCGTGCCAGTACAATCTGTAATTATTTGCATCTCACCAGCAGGGAAGCCCATAACATTAAAGATGCGGTCCAGTTGGTCATGGTGGTACGGGTTACTGGTCTTTATGTCCTCCTGGCGACAGTGGAATATAGGCTCAGACGTCAGCAGCTCTGCAAAGATGCAGCCAATCGCCCAGATGTCTGAAAGAAGGGCACACCGTACACCAACGCTGTCAGTAAAACCACGAAAACAGGATTTAGAGTCTCATGAGCGGAACGGACAGGTCTCACCGATGGCTTTGGTGTAGTGCCGAGCCCCCAGCAGTAGTTCAGGTGCTCTGTACCAGAAGGTGACCACCACGGGGTCGAGATCGGCTAAAGGCTTCAGCGGTGAATTGAAGAGACGGGCAAATCCCATGTCCGCTACAGAACAAACACAATGGCGGGTTAAGTAATGAATATGGTGAACATTAATGAAAACAGCTCAGCTTGAGACTCAAAACAGAAGTTGAGCTTCTCCTTGGGCCCCGAATGCAAAAATCCACATACGAGATATTAAAAATGGTAAAAGATAAAATGTATGAGGGAACTTGAGACTTGTGTTTGCTCATTTTATGTTTTGAATGATGCAAAAAAAGAACCTACCAACAGGAAATTACCAAAATAAATCACTAAAATAAACAATAGGTTACCCAAAATTTAAAAAAAGAACATAAAAAAAGTCAAAACAAGCAAAAATAATAAGACAAAAACAAATGAAAAATTAGCAAAATAATAAACAAATGAATTAAAATAAAGACAGTTGTCAAAAGAATTCACAAAAATGAGCCAAATACTAAAGAAAGTCGCCAAAAGGTGAAAAATGAAAAAAGTTAACAAAACAATAAACAAAATGTACAAAAAGAACAAAATAAGAAAATAAAGAAAAATTAACAAAAGTTAACTACATAATATAAATGAAAATAAACACAGCAATCAAGACAATGAATAAAATCCCAGCAAAAAGAACATAAATCAAGATAATATTCTTGAAAATGAGAGTGAATAAAGCAACTCAATGCACAAAAATGAACAAAATCATCAAAAAAATAAACAAAATACTTAAGAAAAGAAACAAAATGTTAAAAAGGAGATAAAAAAAGCTAATTTTCCAAGAAAAATTTGGAATGTCAGGCTTCAAATGTGAAAACAGAGACATACTCACCAATTTTTACTCTACCCCTCTCCGGTCCTTCACCCATGACTAAAATATTCGCTGGTTTCTGACAAAAGAAAAGAGACAATCAAGCGTAAACGCACAAATTCCAAACCGTGGCAGGAGAAATTAACTGAACTGGTGCTGTCTTGTGACCCTCGTCTTTCAAAGGTCATTGAGTTATGACAAAGAATTTTTATAAAACATGTACATAAATAATCTGAGTATATTATGCATTACATATTTCCATCACTGAATTCAAATTTAGCACAAAAAAAACACCAAAAAAATGAGAATTTAAAAGAAAATAAGAAATTAGAAAAGTAATCAAGAAAACGAACAAACCAAAAAAACAAAACATGAACTAAATAACCCTCAAAAGTGACCAGAAAATGAAGAGAATAATCAAGAAAATTATCAAAACTATATAAAATAATCAAGAAAGTTAAAAATTGAACAAAATAATCAAGAAAATAAGCAAAACAAAAAACAAAGTTGAACTAAATCAGCTGCAAAAATACACAATGCGGTACTACTAAAAAAAGACCAGAAAGTAAACAAAACAATGAAGAAAACAAACAAAATAATCAAGAAAATGAACAAAAACAATCAAGAAAAATCAATATAATACAGAAAATCAACAGAAAATAAATAAATAACAGTTTGAACCACAGTTTGCATTATGTGTGCCCTCCAGTATTGCTGCCCTCCAGTGGACAAAATAAACAACTCATCCCAAAGGAGAACAGGTCAGTGCCCATTCATCATCATGGCCTTGAGCAGACCTCGTCCTCAGACATGTGAGTAGACATGTCCAGCTGATAGTGCATCTGGTCACACCTGTTGTTACAGATATGTCTTGCCTGGTCGTGTCTGACCGGGTCTCACATTTCCTTCTTGATATGCAAATATCAAATATCCTTGACACCACAGAGCTAGCACAGACCTTCATTTCAGGGTGAACAGACTGGCTTTGCAGTACGTCTTTGCCAGGGCCTATTCAGACCTTGTATTAAGAGCCTTCCTGATGCATCTGATCAAATCCAATCAGCCGTAATCTTGATTGTTCAGAACTCATGTTACAGATGTGTCTTGTGTGTCTTCAGATCAAATCGGACTTTTCCTGTCTAATACATAAATAAACCAGCTCCTCTACACCTCAAATGTTCAATCCAAGTTGAACAGGACGGCTTTGTAACATTTCATCGTAAACTGAATACACTGTCCTGCTCGAAGGCTACTCAAGGATGACCACCAGCTATTTTTTAAAAAGGTGGAGTGAGTTCTGCTGTAGCACGGCAGCATCTCTCTGTGAATTAGTTCTTACACTTTCAAAATCAAGCTGTTACATCAGTTTGCAATGGCTCTGTTAATTGAAAATACGCTGTAGCAATGAGTGAATCAACAACCGTTTTAAAACACATTGATTTTTACTGGATTATGGAAATTGTGACCATTACCCATTTCCTCACGGACAAAACAAAAGTGGCAGGGGAAGGCGGACCAACATCTAGGTATGCTGCTAATAAATCTTCTAATAAAACTTTATGGACTTTTGGGACATTTCAGTTGTCCACAGAGCACTTTCATATTACTGTGTGGATACGGTAGACATAACAAATCACCTGAGCAGGCAGTTCTTGATGCATCCCAGGACACTACTAGTCAAGGGTTTGAGTCAGTGGTTTTTCTTTACGGTATCATTTTCAACAGCGTACATTAGTACTGAAGACATCTAAACTGTGTTATATTTTAAGATGATCCGAAGTAGCCACACTATATGATGTGTTATAAAATTGGCTTCTGATACCTCTGCAGCAGAAGAAGCTCTTGGTCTTGCCTAACTGGGATGGTCCTCATGACAGCCAGTTTCATCACTGCTTACTGATTTTGGCGACTGCAGTTAAAAGTTGTGAGATTTTCCAGTTTGACCTTCATTTATTAAAAGTGCTGTCTTCAATGTTGTGAAACTAGCGAGTAGCAGAATGTTTGTGGCAGACAAATATATATAATTAAACAGGTGACCTGCCAGTCAACACACCTTATAGCCTTACAGTTGTCAAGCTAGTATGTCTGTTCATTTTCTTACCTGTACCAGACGTTAAAGGAATCTGAAATGGGGGCTGTCTCTCCTCAGTCCTCCTGTGGTTAAATAAGCTACATATGCTGGCCCTGTAGCAGCGACGGCTATGACTGATCTCAATTCCATGAGTGCGTGTGTGAGCTCATGTAACTATGAGGCTGTAAGATGAGTTGACTGGCAGGTCGCTAATGTCATCATTTACAGTGGACCATGGCAAACGATTCGCTAAGGGCTAGATTCCCAGTATTGTGGACTGCACCTTTAAAGTAATAATGGACTGTCTTTTCTTTTTACTCTCGAGCGTTGCTTGCTATAACATGGATTTCTACAGTAATTGTAGTAGCACTAATAAGGCCTTGTGTAGAGGAAGAGTGAATGCCAATCCACCCTTCCTCTACACAAGGCAACTTATCTGAAGCACAATAAAAAGGAAACAAATTGCACAAATTAACTCACCTGTGATTTGAAAACCATTTTGTGTGCCTACTTTGTGAATCTGATGAGAGCAAGCCATGAGCGTGCAAAACTGTCCAAGCTAAATATGGCTACTTTGCACAATGTTCTGGGTTGTTCAATGCTTCTTTGTTTACTATAATTCCACAGTTCTTTCACAGTTTGCATGTCTCCAATGTTGAAAATAACAAGAATAAAAAAAAACAACACTGAAGGAGGTGTGTCCAAACATTTGACTC
The DNA here is from genome assembly GCA_029823295.1 of Pseudamia nigra. Classification (NCBI taxonomy): domain Eukaryota; kingdom Metazoa; phylum Chordata; class Actinopteri; order Kurtiformes; family Apogonidae; genus Pseudamia; species Pseudamia nigra. The sequence continues at coordinate 18,599 of JAQQAE010000339.1, forward strand.
ATATTGTATATTCATATTCAGACTGGAAGGACTAGAAGACAATGTAGAAAAATCTATCCCAGAATGCAAATGCATCCTGGGATTGTTCAGACCCATCAGAGCTGTCTGCATGTGATTGGATTTGATCAAATGTGGATGGATGACAGGTCTGATCAGGCCTGTCTACTGCTTGTTTTCTTCCATCTCCTCTCCCCCCCCCCCACCCTGCCCTCCCCAGTTCTCTTACCAGGTCTCTGTGAAGGACCCAGTTGGCGTGGAGGTAATGGATGCCATCCAGGATCTGGTAGAGCAGTGACTTCACCATTCCTCTGGGCAGCTGAAGAGGCTTCTTGTTCGCCTTGGATGCCCTGTGGAACTTTATAATGTGCTGCACAAAAGAGAAAAGAATCATTCATTTTTTTTTACCAAAGGCCATTATCAGGGTTTCAACACGTATTAGAGGGTCCAATTTCATTTTAGGCTGTTAAGACCTTTTGGAGATAATCTGTCGATAAACAAAAGGGGCCAGCTAAATCACAATATCTGTGTTAATGTATATGCATCCATGCAAAACCATCTAATTTTCTATATATTTGACTCTTTAGGTGTTTAAGATGTATAAAAATAAGGACAGGATCAAAAGAAAATAAGCAATAAATCAACAAAATGAGCAAAAAGGAACAATATACTCAAGAAAATACACAAAAGTTACCAAAAAATGAGCAACCTAAGCAAGAAAAATAATGAAAATGAACAAAATAACCCAAAGATTCACAAGAAGTACCATAATGACAAAGCAAGCAAACAAAAATGAAAAAAAAAAAAACAAAAGTAAGATGAACAGAACAATCCACACACTGACCAAAATCTGAAACAAATAATCCATAAAATGAACAAAGATGAAGAAAAAACAAGCAAAACAATGAAGAAAATTGAGAAAATTCAAAGAAAATGAACAAATATTACTAAAAAATAATACACACATTCAACAAAAAATGACCAAAATCTGAACAAATAATAAATAAAATAAACAAAGATGAACAGAATATAAAGTATATAATGTAGAAAATACACAAAAATAAAGATGGACAAATTTAACGAAACAATACACACATTCATCAAATAATAAATATAACTGACAAAGAAAATGAACAAATAAAAAAATAACCAGAACTAAACCGTACAAAATGATCCAAACTGACCAAAATAATGGGCAACATGTTTAGTTTAGTTTAGTTTATTCATTCATTTATCCCTTAGAGGGCAATTCGGATTGCAGTGAGCTCACACTAAACACAATACAAAAACATCATCATAAACATACATGATAGTACAGTCATTAATGCACAGCCAGCTTTTGTTGCACAAAATGAATGAATAAACAAATAAAACTGACCACAAGAATCAATAATTCACCCCAAAAAACCCCAATAGATCAAAAAAATACTGGCAGATGCCAGTGATACCCCTCAGCCTCCTTCCAAATCAGGACTTCAACTATGTTTTAAGTTTGGTGACCCAAGGCCTCTCCATTCATGGGTAATTACACTGACAAAAAAAAAAAATCTGATAATTTAAACTTTGACCTTTATCTTTAGTCCGGGGTCGCCAATTTTTCAACTTGACTGAGATCTTGACCTCATACGCATTTGGTGCAGGTTTTGTGACCCTAGGCCAGGGGTGGGAGAATCCAGGCCTTGAGGGCCGGCGTCCTGCATGTTTTCCAACTGTCTCTGCTCTACCCACTGCTGATTACCTGGATCAGGTGTGTTCAGTCAGTCAGAAGCTGGAAGATACAGTGAGCAGGGCAGAGGCAGTGTGAAAACCTGCAGGACACTGGCCCTTAAGGCCTGGATTTGCCCACCCCTGCCCTAGGCCTTTCCATTTAAGGCAGGTGTCTCAAACTCGTACCATTGAGGGCCAAGACCCTGCAGGTTTTCTCTCCAACAAGCAGATTTTACTGATTAGCCCCCTCCCCTGATCAGTGAAATCACCTGCTTTAGTGACTGGTTAGACAGAAAACCTGCAGGGTCTCAGCCCTCCATGGCAAGAGTTTGAGACCCCTGATTTAAGAGTTATCACTTTAACACACCAAAGTTTGACACCTGCCAGCGGCGCAACAAAAGAAAAATCTCAAGACAACTCCCTTCGAGTTAGAGCCTGCACAAGGTTTTTGCAAAACTTGACCTCTGATCTTGACCTTCAGGTCAAGGCTGCTAAAATGTGTGTTATGCGATTTCCAGCAGATGCATGCATGGTATCAATGTGACAAGGCTCTGTAAGTCCCTTCTTGAATTATTGCATTCACAAGGTTCTTCTAAAAGTTGACCTCTGACCTTGATGTCAAGGTTACTAATGTTTTAACTTGAATAACTATATTTTATAGATACACCTATGGAATCAATTTGGCTAGCCTGCATTACCTAGTTTTCGTGTTATAAACTATATGTCAAAGCCCATCAGCCTCTTGAGCATGAACAAAATAGTCAAAAATTGAGAGAAAATCTATCATAAATACTGCAGAAAATTTGATTTTCTTCAGATTAGTCAAGTACAATTAAAAAAGGACAAAAGGAGGTGCAGTTGTAGCTTTAAATCTCAGAAGTGTGGATTTAAGATCAAATGTCTGTAGCAGGTAAAACCTGACTGACAGATACAAATAGGAGATCTTTAAACTCCTTATTTCAGTAAAACTGGATTTAAGACAAGTGAAGTCTTAAGGTCCTGGAGATGCCCTGATTGTTTGTCTCTGTCATATCAGACAGAGGTTTATGCTAACGGCTGCTGTTTGTGGTGTGTGCTTCCACTGGATGAGGGTGGAATGTGGATTTTTTTGCTGTGTGGCAGAAAATGGCATTTGACTCGGTTTCTGATGCCCTGCCATTTCAAACCACTAACCATACAGCAGTGGTGAAGTCGCTGCTAAATGCTTCTTAGTATGTCTTGTTCTGCTTTAATGAGACCTAACGATGCATAATTAGCGCCGTTTTCAGGCTCTTTCCTTACAACTGGCTGATGAATAATTATGGCCATTTTAAAAAACAATAAGACCGCATACAGATTAAAAACAGCAGACGAATTAATAAGTAGCCTAGAACTACATACAGTATAGGACAGAGCTGCAAAATACATTGAATTGCCATATCAAATAGTGCAATTAAATAAAACTTAAAAGTAAGATAAAACATAATTTTCTTGATTAGTTTCTTAATTCCTTAATCATTAACGACAAAGACGTTATAGATTCATGTTGGTTTGTCTGATTGTTAGCAGGATTACGCAAAAACTACTGGATGGATTTTGATGAAATTTTCACCAGATGTAGCTCATGGGCCGAGGATGAGCCCACCGGACACTGGAGGTTATTCGGATCAGGATGCAGTTTCTGGACCAATTTTTCACTTTCTTTAACATTGTTTCGCATGTTTTTGCTAATATGATCACAATTACTGCACCAGTCACCTCCAGTGTCCAATCTTTTGACATTTTGCGATTGTTTTTTCACTTTGTTGATTCATTTTTTAAATCCCTTAATCATTTTATTTATTTTGATAACTTGCTGAAAATTTTTGCCATCTTTCAGATTTTTTTTTAATTTTTTGTTAATTTTGTTAATCGTTTTATTGCCAGTTTGTTGGTTCTTGTTTGTTTTGTTGATATTTTGTTTTTTATTTCCTTATTTGAGTTAATTGTGTTCATTAATTTCTCAATTACTAGTTTGTTACTGTTTATTGTGTTGATATTTTAAGAAGTCTTTGCTATTTTTTTGTTTCTCATTGTTTTCTGTTTGCTTGTCAACATATTGTTAGTGATTATTCATCAAGTTAATATTTTAATTATTTTGCCCATTTTTGTTCACTTAATTGATTCATTTCTTAATGTTGGTAATTATTGTTTATTTTGTTGACAATTTGCTGAATATTTTTGTTAAGTTTGTTAGCTTTTTAAATTATTTTACTACTTTTCTTCAAGTTGTTCATATTTCCTTGCTTATTTTATCAATTTATCTTTGTGTTGTTGATCAATTTCTTAAGTTTTTGCAGATTTTGCTGTTATTTTGCTCACTATTCTGGAAACTTGTCATTTTCTTATTACGGTGCTAGATGTTGTTCGTATGTTGCTCCTTTTTATGATCCTTTGTTCATTAAGGAGATTTTGGTCATCTTTATGTCCGTGTAGTTAATAATTTAGTTATTTTCCTCCTGTATATTGAATTCTGTTCATTTTTGGCAACTGCAAAAATGAAACAATTTGTCTGGTAATAATTTGGTAGAAGTCTGTTATTGTTTGTGGGTTTTTTTTAAGTTTGTATATTCCAATCAGAAAGAAACCTGTGTCCTGCCCTTGAAAACAAAGCAATGAGGCAAATAAAAATCACAAAAGTGGACACAATCATGCAGAATATGAGTTTTCTGCCTAATAAAGCAGCCTAGTATAGAGGTGCATAGTATGTACTGTGTGCATGTGAGTTAGTCAAACCACTTTAAATACGTAACACCACATAATGGATCACTGTCAATATTCTGTCATGTGTGCAGTATGTTTATGTTAGCTTGTGTGTGCATTTTACCCAGAGGTCATGTTCGGCGTAATCGAAGAGCAGCCACACTTTACGGTCTGCGTGTGACAGGAAAACCTTCTGCAGTGAGATGACATTGGGGTGCTTCAACTCCCGGAGAAGCTGAAATAAACAAATGCATTCAGACAAGTGGCTACACACTCTCACAGCAGAAATCACTAACAGGTCCAATCTGCACTGGTTGGAGGGTATCCTAAATACCTATTTGGCCGCCATTTTTATGCATTACAACTATTTTAAGCTACTTTTCTGTGCTTTGTGTTGTTTATTAACCAAGTCTGTGAATAACCATGATTTGGACACGACGTAGGCCAGTGGTTTTCAACTGGTCTCACTTCATGATGCACATTTCAGCAAGTCATGACCCATTTTTATTTCAGAGTTCAAACCAGGAGATTTTTTTTAAATAAAAGAGTATGTTTCAAATTAAATATGCACTAAAGCACACATTTTCATCATCACATTTGAAATTTAGGACAGAAAGTAACAAAATTTGAAAAATAATGAACAAAATATCTGTAAAATGAACAAATCAATCCAGCCAATGAAAAACATAACTAACAAAATGAACAAAACAATCCAGACAATGAGCAAAAAATAATAATAAAAAAATGTATGAGTATGTTTCAAATTAAACGTGCACTAATTTCACCAAATTTGAAATTTAGGACAGAAAATAAAAACATAAAAAATTAACAAAATATCTGCAAAATGAACAAAAAGGCAGTGAACCAAAAAAATTCATGCAAATGAAGAAGGGGGGTGGGGGAGGATAAAAAAAAAAAAAAAAAAACAACCAGACCCACCAGTTGGCAACCACAGACACAGACAACATAGGAATGGCATAAAGGTGTTTAACAGAGACCACATAAAGGGACATGGGAGAACAAGCTCTTACTGCAATCTCTCTGCAGGCTGACATGGAGATGCCAGTGCCTTCAATCTGCTTGAGGGCGTAGTCCTTATCATCCTTCCTACAAACACAGAGAGGCAGAGCAACATCAACACCGGAGCAGACTGTGGCCCCCTGAGAGCTGTGTGCACAGAAACATAAAGGGGGGCACTTGGCAGCTGGCAACGGGACACTGAGGAGAGGCTGAGTTGCATTACCTCCAGATTTGTGTAATCAAGCTCACCTCTGAGGCTCAAAACAATAATGGGAGAGAGGAAGCAGGCTCTGTCTGGCAGCTGGCAAGGGACAAACAGAGCAATGGGACTGGCTCTCACTTGAATGAATTGGTTACAACCCCTCCCTCCATTCCTCCCCTCCCTCCCCCTGGCCTAAATCATCTCATAAACCCATGCTTTGTGCCTCCTCAGGCCTCGTCCAAGGGCTGCAGCACAAATAAGCTCACAGAGTCTCATAAACAGCAGCCTCCTAAAGTGAACACAAACATCTTTAAACACTTTAAGGCTCTTTTTGTGTGGTTCCGGCTGCCAGTATGTCCGGGCTGTGATAATGGGCATGGTAGCACAAAATGCCTTTAGCTCTCCCAAACTCTAGTCTTGACATACTTAAGACTATTACTGGAACTGCATTAAGCACAAGGGTGGTGGAGGGGATAGAAAATAAATTAAAATCTTCAAATGAAAGAGAGGAAATAAAAGAGCCAAAGTAATGGAAGGACAGTAATACTCTCTTAGCACAATGAATGGTTAAGTATGCAGAGTGTGGTATTTAGACATGGTTACAGATAGCAAAAATTCCATATCCTAACCTCACCCTATCCATCCAAGTGGATGTAGAAAAACCAACAGTGGCTGCAAAAATGTGAAGGCCTTTACCAGTGTCAGTTTTGGGATTGTTTGCTCTAGGCTACAGTGGAAGCATGCAGGCTCCTCTGTAGATATTATTTAGATACTACATAGATATGTATTCTAAGTTAATAGAAATACAATGGTTTTCATTCTCAGATGATAATACACTAATGGAAATCCATGTATGTGCATCATATTCCTTTTCTGCAAATAGATTCCTCTTAATCCTATGCTCTCTGCACCTTTAGTGCTTCACAAGGGATGGCTTTGCTGTAAAAATCTTCATTAACATAGCAAATATTCACAGACAGCTTTCTGGGTGACAACACATGATACTGGTAGGTGTAGACATAAACATGTGATTCATTGTAGGTTAACGGAATGCCTTAAAAAGCACAATTAACACGCTTTAACATCTGAGCATGCTTGCAAGTGCACCTGCTTCACTCTGAAGGAAAAAAATAGCTACTGCAGATCATCAGCACAAGACAGACATGTGAATGCCTTCAGAGACAGAGCTACTACAAAGAAAAAGGAAGCAACAGTTGCAATGGTTAACCATATGTCAGGGGTTTCATGCACAACACAGTCTCATCCTGGCACTGCAAACAAATTTCAACAGACTGCCTGTGTTTCATTGCTCTGCATAAACCTCTAGCAATGCCTCCTCTGCAAATGGCACTCGATCCCAGCCTTGAAGGAGAAAAAAGTAATTAAAATTTATTTGGGAGAGGGAGGGGGCTGGCGCAGGGTTCACTGGCTAGAGGCCTTGCTGGTCATCAACTCACCCATCTTTTCTCTTCGCCTTGTATACATGGCCGTAAGTACCTCTCCCCACTTTGCATCCTTCGTACTCAAACAGGTCCTCGACTCGCTCTCTTTCGCCGGTCAGCTTCACTTTGAAATCATAGTCCATTTTCACCACGGTTTGGGCTGAATGTGTCCGCTCCTTTTTTTAAAGCGTCGCTTGGGAGGCAACTAAGCTACTCCAACGAGCCTCGGTTTGGTAATTCGGCTAGTTGCCTTCCCCAGCGTGGCCCTTTCTTCCCTCAACCCAGCTTCCACATCGAGTTCTCGGGTCAAATTTGGTCGAGTCGAGAGGATGCGCGGTGCTCGGAGAAAGCCCAGCTGGGAAACAAGCCCGAAATATATTCCTTTCTCTTGTTGCTGCGTTTCTCTCAGCCGGTATCTGCTCCAAAGAGACGCACTTCACTCGGTAACGACGCCGTATTCCCGCACGGCACTGTCGTAAACTGTCGCAAACACAGCCCTGCAGCAGATAAAGAGCCGAGGAAAAAGACTACACCACGTGGAAATTGACACTGTTAAAATAAGTTTAAATCTGTCTTTAAACGTAGGGTCGAGGCCTAAAATGGATTGTTGACCTCATTTTATTGGATATCCTATTTATTTGCACATTTTTGTTAATGTTGCAAACAGATTTTTTTTCACTTTAGCTACAGTATTGATTGTTTTGTTCATTTTTGTGATATTTTATTAAATTTCTTGATTATTTTGTTGACTTTATTTATTGTTTATTTTATTTTTATTATTACTTGTTTAGTTTGTTTATTATTTTATCCCTTTTCTTACTTTTGTCAATTTTTTTTCAATTTTATTTCTGTAAATTTTATAGAAGTTTTAATGGTTAATGGTTTTCATTAGTTTCTTGATTATTTTGTTCAGTTTCGCTCATTTCATTTGTTTGTTTTGTTCATTTTATTTATTATTTCCTCTGTGTTTGTTAATTCTGTTGAAAAATTGTTTTGGGGAATTATGTTTATTGTTTTGTTCATTTTAAAAATTATTTCATGCATATATTTTATTTTCTTGTGCTGTTTTGTTATGTTATTTTCATTGCAGGTATTTTATGTTTTATTATTTTTATTCCTTTTTGTAGTTGTTTTGCTTAGTTTGTTTATTTTATTTAATTTTAATTATTTTGTTCATTATTATTTTCCCCCCTATTTTTTAATTCAGTTTTTCTTCATTTCATTTATTATTTTTTTCCATTGTTGTGGAATTTTTGTTTTTTTTTTTATTCTTTTCTTATTATTTCATTTTATTAATGAATTTCCCTTGAATGGATAAAGTTCTTTTCCCTACATAGTTTGCTTTATAAGCAAAGTGGTATGTATCTTACAATATGATGATTATTCTATAAAGATTGACAATGTGTATATACTGCTCACTGTCGTATAATATGTGTGACAGATTGTTTGTCTAATTCTATATGTTAGAGGCGCTGGGAACTATTGCTGATTCATGTATTATTACTATATTAAATCAACTGAAGGCAACAGCATAAAAATATTTATATAATTATTATATAAACGCTGCGTCCATAATGTACAGTGCAAAATCCAGTGACCGACAAAATACCGTAAGAGGACGACATTTGAAAGCGTTTTAGAGGCACACACATCATTTTTAAAAGTACCTTGTCCATCATGATTTCTTAATCAACAGTTTTTGTCATACTACATGGTTTCGACAGTTCTGTTTTGTAATTTATAATGTTGCAGTGTATGTAGTGCTGTATTTAAATTATGATGTGTTACATGGGAACTATTGTCAACAAGGTGTTTGTTTCTTGCCGGACGGGGTAATGTAGCACCACTGGTCCCATCTTGGTTTGAGAGAGGGGAGCTCAAAGCAAGCCGTCCATATTACAGCTGCTTTGTCAGGTACTTAATTCCTTTAACTGTCACTGTCATTTCACGTAAGACTTTCTCGTAGAATGGTGTCGACATCCGTATAGATTAACTGCGTAATTAAACCGTTTACCTGATTGTTACATTAGAAGTTATCCAGCCTCACAGCTCGCTGGCGAGTCAGCTAGCCTAGCTATCCTGCTGTCGACGGACTACTCTATGCTAATGTTGGTCTGCTAACTTGCTAGCTCCCAGTTAGCTACTACAGGGTTGCGCATTTTAAATGACGCTTGGTCTTTTTGTAAGCCAAAGTAAAGTAACTTCTGTGTTTGAATGACAACGCACTTAATCTTTTTCCAGGTCTTTTGAACTGGAGTATGAATTTCTTCGATAATGTTGACAAGATTCTTTGTCTTTCCTTCTTCACTGTGCGTTTACATGGAGGAGACCTTTGGGTTGTCTTATGCCGCCTCCATAGAACATTGATTGGACATGCAGTGTGTCTGTCATTACTCCTAGACCGGTGATTGGTAGAAAACCAGGATGGCAAAGCCAGTTTTGTTGCTTTACTCCCTTAGCCTTTAACATGGCCTTCCGTAGCTACTGTTTTAACTTGGCTAATATTAGCGCCGTGAAGGAAACGTTGCTTCTTATGCGTGCCTTTTCGTTTGTTTGTACAGACTGAACGTTTATTCTGTATAAATGACCGAAATGGTGCATTTGTCCTCCAGCTAAAAGAGAGCAACGTCAGATGGATTTACTGTGGCTTTAGTCAGTCTCACACTGACGATGTCTTCGGTAGAAAATGGATGGCGTTGCTTAAACTGCTGTTTTTGGGCTGGAGATTAATCACTGATCAGCTAAGGTCGATGAACAACTCTGAATTGCATTGCTTTAGTTTACCATCGTAGTATGCTTTTTACATGTCAAGCAGCCCTGCTGGTGCACGGTACGATGCAGATTTGGGCGTTTGTTCAATATCTGTTTCTGTCTGACTTCTGGCTTGGGAAATTATTCGTCCATAGCCCAATAATAAAAGAATAAAGAGTGATTTTTGCAGTACCCTAAATGTAAGCCCTTGTGAGATTACAGCTTCATTTATCACTCCACCTGTCACTCCCGTCAGGTAGGCACGGACCACAGTTCTTGGTTACAGATGATTTATTGTCACCACCGTCGAACTATTGACATACAACGCACAATTAAACATGGTTCATACAATATATACAGATATGTACAGCATTCGAAAAATATAGTACCTCGCTGGCTGCACCCCTGAGGGAATGAGTCCACCTTGCGGCAACACATCAACTTCCTTGTCGTAAAGTGTTACATCAAAATGAGTTCGTGATACAACAAAGAACGAAAACATTTCCTTTTAGACTGAAGTGTTGAATAAGTAAAGAAATCATATATGCATAGAAATAAAAAAGCTTTAAATAAAATACTATGCAAATCATAAAATGATAACATAAATAATATTTATGGCAGTTAAACCACTACTGACTGACAGTATCACTCATCTTTCTGCCAGCCCTTTTCACGGTGATGGACCCTCCTAGTGGGGGAGATGAACGGCGGAGGCAGGCAGAACGTCTTCGACGAGAGGAGGCTTACTATCATTTCATTAATGAATTGAGTGAGGAGGAGTACCGCTTAATGAGGGACAGCAACCTGCTGGGCACTCCTGGTGAGAAGGGACACATACATTTAGAGGTTATAAACTGCACAATAAATGGGATATAGAAATAGATTCAAAAACACATTGCATAGCATGATCCCATGATAGGAGTAGTACATAACATTTTGATGTTTTTCATAGGGGAGGTGACTGCTGAAGAACTTCGACAGCGTCTTGATGGAGCTAAAGAGCGTGTGTCATCTCAGCCACGTAATGAGCAGCGTGCACAGACTGCTGATTCTGGAGAACAGCAAGGCAGTAGTGGTGATGGAGAGGAGAGAGGGGCTGGAGGAAGGCGAGGGAATGGTAGGTACAAGAGCCTCAAATCTGTCTTTTATTCCCCAAGTTTGATTCTTACATTTTTACCATAATATTACTATGATTCCAAGAATTCAGACAAATCAAGTGTTTAATGATGAACAACTAATGATTTTATTCACATCTTTTGCAAAACTGTAGAATTGTAAAACATGAAAACATCTCCTTGAAACAGCAGATGGTTATGTAAAAGAGGAAGAGAATAAGAACAAGTATAATTCATGCTATTTACAGTTTTTATCATATTTACTTTTTTGCAGGGAGCACAGAACCTGGAGCAGAGCCGTCAAATGGTGACTCATTACTGGAGTGGCTGAACACTTTCAGGCGCACTGGAAATGCAACTCGCAGCGGGCAGAGTGGCAACCAGACATGGCGAGCTGTCAGCCGGACCAATCCAAACAGTGGAGAATTTCGCTTTAGCCTGGAGATAAATATCAACCATGACCAGCCAGAGCCAGGAGAACATAATGACACCTCAGATACTGCAGAGTTACCAGTAACTGCCCCAACCACAACATCAACCTCTATACGCACTGCTTCCTCCTTCTCCAACCCCCGCCCTTCAGCTACGCCAAGACCAGCCCCTTACCCTTCCACCCGCCCAGCTCTAAGTAGGAGGATGCAGACTCGCCGTGCACGCAGCAGCACTACGACTCTTTCTATGAGCCCCCCTGCACTTCCTACAACTTTGGCCCCCCAAGCACCTGCTCAAAGAAGAGGTTCTACTTTGCACTCTTTAGCACCACCCCAATCTGTTCCCACACCTCCTCTTGATCATATTGCACCTTTGCAGCATGAAGCTCTGAATGCAGAAGAGCAAGGGCATGATAATACAACTTCTCCTTTAGATTGCCCCCGTGTGTCACCTGAGTCTGGGTCCCAGGCCCCACCTGTAGGACATGAATCACGTGGCAGTAGGACTCGATCACGTGGACGTACACGCAGGGCTGCAACAGGAGGTAGTGTTTCTTCCCGCCTCTCAAGGCGAAGTCGTTCGCCCTTGAACAGAACACCTGCTTCCAATACCACTCCTCCATCAAGCACTGGTATCAGTGGCTCTAGCGTCCACACTGTTGAACCGAGCAGTGGTGCAAGTTCTGTCTCCATGGAGACTGGGGAGGTTGTGGCAGAACCTGCATCAGTAACAGAACCTGCTATAGAGACAGTAGAACGTGAAAGTGAGTCACATATAACAGGAGGAGGAAGTTCTGCAGTGCGCCGACATCCAACCATCATGTTGGACTTGCAAGTGAGAAGGATTCGACCTGGGGAAAACCGTGACCGTGACAGCATCGCTAGCAGAACACGTTCTCGTGCCAGGGTTGCTGAGAATACTGTCACTTTTGAAAGTGACAGTGGAGGATTTAGACGCACAATCTCCCGCTCCGAGCGAGCTGGAATTCGCACCTATGTGAGCACTATACGGATTCCACTGAGGCGTATTAGTGAGACAGGCCTTGGAGAGCCCAACTCCACTGCCCTTCGCTCCATCCTACGCCAGATTATGACTGGATTTGGGGAGCTGAGCTCATTAATGGAGACAGAAGCAGACTCTGAAACTGTGGCACCTAGTCATGCAGATGCTAGTGGTACAAACAGTAGCACCAGCCAAGCTAGCCATCTGCATTCAAATGAGAGGGCAGCTGGCCAGATTGGTACAGGTGGTATAGATCAGGAAAGACTGGGGTTGGTGGAGGACCATGGTGGGCAGGCAAGGCTTGGATCAGGTGTAGTGAGCACCACAGAGGGGCGGGCCACCAGCAGAGACACCAATAACCTGGTAGAGAATGGCACTTTACCCATTCTGCGGTTGGCACACTTCTTCTTGTTGAATGATGAAGAGGATGATGAACACCCTCGTGGCCTGACCAAAGAGCAGATTGACAATCTAGCCACACGCACCTATGGCCAGGTCAGTTTGGAGGGGGAGATGGGCCGTGCATGCAGTGTCTGTATCAATGAGTATGCCCAGGGCAACAAGCTGCGACGTCTGCCCTGCTCTCATGAATTCCACATCCACTGTATCGACCGCTGGCTCTCTGAAAACAACACCTGTCCCATATGTAGGCAGCCCATACTTGGAGTGCATCATGATTGACTTATTTGCTTTACAAACACAACTGTCATGTTCATGGTCGGCTTAACTGAGCAGTCCCAAGTGGGCTTTGCATGTACATAGCGCTTATCATGTTAAATTTCTTTAAAGATTGTGTTGAAGTTGAAGGTTTGAAGCAGAAGTATGAAGAAAGAAATTATAAATGCAGAGAATTAACAAGTTTATTTTTTTAGACTTTGTTTTCAACATGATTTCTTCTTCCTGTGACCATTTTCACTGGTCGTAGGCCCCCATTAATGGATCCCATTAATGCTTAAGGAGCCGCTGCTGACTAGTCTCACATTAACTTTTCCAGATTTGAAACATGGACTCTTGTGACAACTGGACTACACCATTCACTTCTATTTTTAAGCTGTAAATAGTCATATTTGCTTATGTGTAAAAGTTTAGAGGTACCCTACTCCTCACATGCCATCTATTACAGATGGAATCAGGATTTTTTTTGTTTTCTCTCTTAAACTGTCCTCCATTTTAAAGCTTGGCTCATGTCCTCTAAATTGCCCCTGCACAGCTGGGTAAGAAGTATCTTATTTACTAGGATCTGTATAAACTATGACTTTATTTCAAAACATGCATTTGATAGGTTCTGTATTCTTTGTTAAGCCATTTTCATACATGTCCCCTATAAATGCAATACAGATTAATCTTTAAGTCACTTTAAAATGATTGACATTACTCGTGTGAGCAGCACAATTCAATCAAATGCAGTTGACACTTGATAATCAGGAATCTAGTGCAAGAATTTAGTATGAGTTGTGCAATAAGGAGAGGGAAACAGTATTGTTTGTGTTGCTGTTCACTGTTGTTTACACTGTATTGCTTAAATATAGTCTCCATCTAAACAAAATTTTGTCAGTCCTGAATTCAATGTTCTCAATTCCTGTTACTGGTTTGGATCCATACCTGACAGACACACTGGGCAGTGTCATAAAGCAGCTTTAAATAGTTTCAGTACAGTATTCTGCAAAAACCTGGAACTAGTTAAAATATAAAACATGAAAATTACATAAAAAAAGAAGATGCTGTCAAGGGTTTTCATGATAGAGCTGTCCAGCTATGTCCACTCAGAAACCTTTCTTGATGATAGGTGATGGGACACTGTTAATGTTCAGAGCATCTGTTGCAGCTCTGACTCCAGGAGAGCATTTAATTAAGTCAGAGTGCAATGGTCTAGTTCTATTTCAGTTTCTCATTACACTTATATAAGGCAGTGTTTCGAGTATGATATTACTGTATGCTCTTTATGATTTGTTTTTAACTTGACATGCACAGATTGTGGTTTTCTAGTACACTACAGATTTAGTTATTTAGCTGAAACACCTGTTGAACCATGTGTTGCCATCAGGATCACTTTGTGCATCATCAGTAACAGTATGCAGGAGAAACTTCATCTCTGCCATTAACATGTAACTTCAGAACCTGCAGGAATTACACAGAAGAATATATAGGAGTGTGTGATAGTGGGATAAGTGTGTATGGTTTGAGTGTGCATGTGAGCGTGTGGATGCTGAAGGAAAGGATCGGTATACCAATAAAGCTGGTTCTCAAAAAGCTTCTGTTCAGTTTATGTCCACCTTAGAAGTGAAAAAAAAAGTTGTGGCCACACAGTTCAGAAGTAATTATTTATTCTGTTCCTATTTAATAAGATGATAATAAACTTTTGAAATATGAATAAGTATTATGTTACAATGTGATGAGAGTAAATAAACAGCTATTGAATATGTTACTATGTAATAAAATGAAAACATGTGTTTTCTCCTCTGCTCCTTAATAATGGAATAAATGCAGCTTTGTTATGCCTGGACATCTGCATAGTGTCTTAAATGTGGCCACGCGCCATAATTCTGAGAACCGCTCGCGTAGGGGAGAGGACTTTAATTTGGCAACGAAGTCAATAAAATAGTCACTTAGTATGTGACACAGACCGACCTACGAAAAAAGAGACAACTTTGTCCAATATGTGAACTACATTTAACACATTCAACGGGGAGGCTAAATAATTGGGCACGTGTTTCACAGGTAAACTCCACACATTTCAGTCTGTGACGTTATCAACAAAAACGGTCAGTACAATGATATTTAATGTCTAACTGTATATTTATCTGTCGTGGAAACAAAGAAAACGTAAACTTAACGAAAAAGAAACCCATCAGCTACAAACAACGAGCTGTGAATGTTTTTTTACGACCGCATAACGTCGCGTGCACGTATTTCTGCGCTGTTTCGTGGACGTAAAGAGCGAAAAAACGTATACTGTACTTACTGACCTTCAAAATAAAGGCCTACAGCCAGTACGCGTTTACAAACATTGAGCCATTGCTGGTTTTATAAGTGTACTAAGTATTAGTAGATGTATATAGTGCCACTACACAATGCTTAAATGAGAAACTGTATTTAAACAAATGTGCTAGGGAAGCTCTTTATAGTCTTAATTTTGAAAGTAGTGACCGGAAGTCGCATTTTCCCCGTATTTTCTGTGTGACTTGACGCTTGTTAAAGCCTCCCTCGAGCCTCTTCCGCCGCGGCTCTGCTAATGATGATCCCCGAGAAGAAGAAGCAGCAGCAGCGGCCGCATCCCGGGCCCGGTGCCGTGTCCTCCTGCTCTGTCGGTGAGCCATGAGCATGCCACCGCTCCGGCGTCTGCGTTTCAGCCTGACCGACATTCCGCTCGCAGCAAAATGTATTTCAACCGGAGAGCCAAGAAGATACATAGCGAGGGAGGTAAGCTGAAAATAAAATAACAACACTTGTAATATTTCTCTCGATCGGGGTTCCGCCCGCCGGTTACTATGTGACTTGTCACGGCAAAGTCGCCGTACAAATAGGCCTGTCGTTATAGGGAACACAGCGGCCTGTATGTAATCGTGCGTAATTGATATGTGCTCGGCATAATAACGGGGCTCTGTGTTGCCTGGACTGCGGCAGACATGTGGGTGATGTACCGGTATTTATCCTCGAGCTTGGCTCATTTTTGGCACCGGTCTGGGATGCAAGGGCAAGCAGACTGCAGGTGCCTGCTGCTCCAGGTATCGTGTGCCCTTTTTTACAGCCAGGTATTTTAATACAGGAAAAACATAACAAACAGGAATCTGTGGTGTAACATCACTCATACATAATAACAGACATATTCTTAATGGATGCGACTCTCGTGTGACCGAATCACTATGTATGAAATTGGCGTTGGCATGACTACCGTATTATGTAATTATATTGCAGCATACTTTGGTATCTTGACCTCTTAAATCATTTCATCACATTAGATGTTCGGGGATTTTCATGTGTTTTAACATGCTGCGTTATTTCACGTCTACATAGTAACATTATCATCTATAATATGCACCTACATGAGTCCAGGAACGGCATATTACTCCACCGACTTAAAAAACACGTGACTGTCTAAAGAGCGCGTCTTATTCTGAGCTCGTCTGGAAATTGATTTCAGCTCACTCAAAGGATATGTACATTCAGACCCTGGAATTACATAACATAGCCTTCTGCACACTCAAATGATGGTAAGGATCGCTTTAGGCAGTTGCACACAGGCATGTATTTCTGCTAGGCTATTAATAGGGAAGGTTGTTTATTGAATAAATTCTCAACAACAGACGATCACACGTGTCAAACGGACTGTGAACTGGATTGTGTGAGGATTCCTGTCAGCCCCTCCCCTCTGTGTACCGGGTATGTGTGTGTCTTGTGTATTTGTGGGTGTTTGGATTCACTACTGCAGCTCACTCCTTTTCCCTGTGTTCCTGT